>CM020181.1:33523731-33575698 GCA_009805545.1 Oryza longistaminata
GCTGCCACGCGGTAGCCACGCGGGCAGCCGAACCGATGGCCCCGATCTACGCCCGGTAGATCGGACGGCGGATGCGGCTCGTGGCCGGCGCGCGCGGCACGGCTCAAGCCGCCCGGCGGCCATGCGCGCGGCGGCGCACGCAGCGGTGACGAGCGAGGGCGCGACCGGCCGGCGGCGGAGGGCGGCGGCGTCGCGGCGACGCGGGCGGCGATAGCGGCAGCTAAGCGGCTAGGCGGCGGCGCTGCGGCTAAGCGGCGCGGGAGAGAAGGAGAAAGGGGAGGAGGGCCTCACCGACGACACGATCGACGACGCGAGCGACGGCGACAGCGAGACGAGCTTGCGAACCTCCTAACGAACAAAGGGAGAGGGGTTTAGAGGGAGAGAGGAAAGTGCAGAGGGCGAGGGCGCCGGCCGAAGACGGCGGCCATGGCAGTGCTCACCGGCGCACGGCGAGGAGTGAATTCCGGCGGCGGATTCCGACGGAGGAGGGGTGGACGGGACGGCCCGCACGACGGCGAACGCGTCGGCGTCGACGGTGCAGCGCGGCACGGCGTCTAGCGGCGGCTAGCGGCGACGTGGGTGACGTGCCCGGGAGACGCGGGAGTGTGGCGGCGGCGAGGTTGCGGGGCGCGGCGGCGCGGGCTGGATGAGGGAGACGGGCCCGACAGGTGGGCCCACCTGTCGGCGACCCGGGAGAGAAGGAGGGGGCTCGGCGAGCGCGGCCGTGGCCTTCGGGCGGCCCGCAGGAGCGGAGGGGAGGAAATGGGCCGGCGGCCCATTTGGGAAAAAGGAGGGGAAAAAAAAGAAAAAGAAAAAGGAAAAGAATTTCCAGGGATTAAATATTGCTTGTGCTCAATTTAATTGGTTAAAATTATTTCTAGAGCTCTGAAAATTCCACTAAAATCTTGTTAGCATATTTCGACATGAAAACTCAAGAAAAATTCCACATGCCAATTCCGATTATTATTTCATTAATTTATTAGGGTTTCTCTCTTGCTTTTACACCGTATTTTCTTGAGAGCATTATAATTCAATTTAGGCTTGGGGAAGAACTTCAGGGTGTGACAAACCTACCCCCCTTAAACAGAATCTCGACCGCCCGAGATTCGGAAGAGCTGGTGAAGAGGTGCGGATGGGCGGCCTTTAACTCATCTTCCCTTTCCAAGGTTGCTTCTTCTCTGAGTGGTGGCTCCACTGAACCCTGCAGAACCTGGTACCTTATTTCTGGTTCTTCTTTCACTGGTCTCAAGAATACGAACGGCTTTTCCACATAAGTCAGATCTTCTTGAATGTCGATGTGTCCGAATCGGCTGTTCTTCGGTACCCCTCAACACTTCTTTAACTGGGACACGTGGAACACGTCATATGGATACGCGATCATGTTGGATGAAAGTTCTAACTGATAGGCGCACTTCTCCTCTTCGTTCCAGACTTTGTATGGTCCCACGAAACGGTGTACTCCCGGAGCAGAGAAAAAACACGAAGGTACACATAATCCCCTACTTCAAACGTGAGCTCTCGTCGGCGGTTGTCCGCGTAGCTTTTCTGTCGAGACTGGGCAATCCTCAGCCTCTCTCCGACAGTCCTGACTTTCTCTCTCTACTTCCGTTAACACTTCTGTTCCGAACAGTTGACGTTCACGCTCTGTTTGATCCAGAAGAGGGTGTGCGGCACTTCCGGCCATACAATGCTTCGAACGGTGCCATTTGTAGACTGGGCCTGATAGCTGTTGTTGTACGAGAATTCAGCATAAGGCAGACTTTTATCCATGCTCCACCAAAATCGAGCGCACAAGCTCGCAGCATATCTTCCAAGATCTGATTGACCCTCTCGGTCTGGCCATCTGTCTGCGATGGTAGGCTGTGCTGAATTCAAACGGGTCCCCAATTCTTCCTGCAGCTTCTGCAAAATTTTGAGGTGAACTGACTCCTTGATCAGATACAATCTTCTTGGTACCCCATGCAGACACATGATCCTTGCAAGTACAGCTCTGCCAATTTCTCCCTGTATACATGTGTATGTACTGGAATGAAATGAGCAACTTTAGTGAGTCGATCCACGACTACCCAGATTGAATCGTGGCCAGATGATGTCCAGGGAAGTCCCTGTTATGAATCCATTTCAATCTCCTCCCATTTCCATTCCGGGATCTGAAGAGGTTGTAGCAAACCTGCTGGCCTCTGTGTTCTGCCTTACTCGTTGGCAAACGTCGCAGAGTGCGACAAATTCCGCTATTTCCCTTCTCACATGCTGACCCACAGAATTTCTTTGAGGTCTTGGTACATTTTGGTGTTGCCTGGATGAATGGAGTACTGAGTCTTGATGAGCCTCGGTGAGTATCAGATCTTTAGTTCTTGTCGTCAGTTACGCACAATCTTTCTCCCACCAGATTGTGCAGTGTTCATCTTCATGGAAATCCGGGCTTTTCCGACCCTCATTTCCTTTTCAGCTCTGCTATTTCAGGATCATTTACCTAAGCTGCTCTGACTTGATCCACGAGCGTAGGTCGTGCCTAGGACCAGCCACGTACCCGTGTTCTACAAGCCCCAAGTGAGGTGTTCAAGCTCCTGCTGCAATTACTGTACACATGCCTCGGTGCATAAAGCATTGCAGTAGCTCTTCCTACTTAATGCATCTGCACCACATTGGCTTTGGCCCGATGATAGTAATGCTCATGTCGTAATCCTTGATTAACTCCAACCATCTTCGCTGTCGGAGATTTAGATCAGGTTGTGTGAAGATATATTTCAAGACTCTTGTGGTCCGTATATACTTCGCAGCGGTTGCCAATCAGATAATGCCTCCAGATTTTTCAAAGCATGAACCACCCGCTGCAATTCCAGGTCGTGTGTCGATAGTTCCCTTCATGCCGACGCAACTGCCGCGAGGCACAAGCGACTACTCTGCCCTCTTGCATTAGAACACACCAAGCCCGTGGCGGGACGCGTCGCACTAGACGCGTATGCGCCGCGTCGGCGCCACGTGTGCACCACGTGGTGCGCCGCTCCTCCCGGGTCCATGGGCCCGGTCCACCGTGGGGCCCGCATGTCGGCGCCGCCCTCTCTCTCCCCGGGATTTTAATTAATGCGCAATAAATCAATTAAGGATTTTTCTGTTTGTAGTAAAAACAGAGTGAATCTTCTAAAATTCATATCTAATTCATCCGAGCTCTGTTTAAGCCCATTCAATTCTCAGTAAATCAAGAAAAATGCATAGAATCCATTAAAAATGGTTTTGTTCTCTGTTTCAGTAGTCTTATAGCATGTTTGTATTGTTTGCTTTGTATGTCGCTTAAATGCCGGCTCTCCCGACGCTCTGGTGTACTTTGAAATAGTCGCCGAGGTTCCTCCAGCAGCAGAGCAAGGCAAGTCATGCTTGTCACTTGAATATGTTGATCCTATATTGCAAATATTCTATTGTTTTTCTTCAAATATTGCATTGTTTTACAATAATACTATGGGATGTTTACCTACTGTTATAGCCATACAATTTTTGTACCATGCTCCTTTGTTAGCTTGGGATATGACATGACTAGATATTGGACTAGGGATTGCTTAGCCATGCTTAGTTCAACTAGCACACAATGGGGGAAATCATATTAATGTATAGACTTCAGGTTCTAGTGTTGATGTTGGATTAGAACCACCGTCCTGGTGTTGCTTAATTAAAATAAATCCTATGGTGGGCTGTGGGTGCATGGTTTTGCTAGTCGCGCCCATGGCACTTAAGGACCGGTTCACGGGAAACCCTGGAAGAATTCTTCGTACTTACCACAAGCCAGCGTGGGCAACGACTGGGCTTGTAGTGTGGCTTTCCTCTAGCTGATGCATCCAGGCAAGGGTGGGCGTGATGGAGCTTGGCAGGCCCTGCGACGGCCTCTGTCGCTTCCGGATTCACCTAGGCACGAGAGGGGACTGCCCGTTGCCCGCTGGGGACGGGGGTGAAACCTGAGGTGTGGTGTGCTTGGCTAGAGGGGGTTATGCGAAGGGTCCTGTCACGGCCTCTTTCCGGTATGTCGTGGTGGCATATCGGCACACGGAAACGTGTCGTGGGGCTGTGTCTTGTGGGTACAGTTGTACACCTCTGATCAGAGTAAAACTATTCGAATAGCCGTGCCCGCGGTTATGGGCGGTCAACCAGATTTACCGTGATTAGTTTCACCCTAGTATAGTCTAATGGAATTGAATAGTATAGGTGGATGGTTGGGCCTGTTGCAACGTGGTATAGCGTTTGGACAAGTGGATGGCTAATATTGATGTAATTTATTAAAACTGTTTTACTGCTCTCAACTTCTGTTTATAAATGCCCGCTTTATGCAAATGAACCATTACAGCTACCCCTTGATATTTCCCTGCATCATACCCCTATTCTGGTATGACTTGCTGAGTACAGTGGGTAGTACTCAGTCTCGCTCTATTTTCCCCAAATCCCAGAGTTTGAGTATGCGTCAGATGGTGGCTTCTCCGAGGAGTAGGCTTCGTCCGTGCCGTCGAGGATGCCTGTGGAGTGGTGTTCCCGCTGCGGTGCAAGTCAAGGCTTAGCTCCAGTTATCTTTTTAATTTCCGCTGCATTTATGTAAGACTTTTATAATGTTTGTAAGACGTGGATCTGTATGTCAACTTTGTCGTTTGTGTACCCCGGCCGGTCCTGGACGGGGATTTTAATGCACATTCTGCTTGGAATTCTATTCGGGAATTTCTGGGCGTGACAGATCCCCACTGGAAGTTGACGGTTTTCTTCAATAGCTTGAAAAAAGGCATCCCCCGCTTGCCGAGTCGTGAGACGAACTGGCTGAGCGCCGCCATGCACCCAGTTAGCTTCTAGACATCTTTCTGGGAGCTCGGCGGTTTCATGTTGAGGATGGCATTGATCTTCTCCGGGTTGGCTTGTATGCCCCTATGGGATACCATAAAGCCAAGCAGCTTCCCTGACGGTACTCCGAAGATGCATTTTTCAGGATTCAACTTCATCCTGAACGCGTGGATGCTCGCAAAGGTCTCTTCTAGATCTGCAATCAAATCGTCTTTCTGCTTGGTCTTGACGACTACATCATCAACATAGGCTTCAACGTTACGACCAATCTGACTTGAAAAGCACCTCTGAATCATGAGTTGATAAGTTGCTCCTGCTTTCTTTAATCCAAAAGGCATGGTGATGTAGCACTAGGCCCCGAAGGGTGTGATGAATGAAGTCTTCAAGCAGTCGGACTCCTTTAGTCGGATCTGATGATATCCCGAATAGCAATCCAAAAAACTAAGTAACTCGCAGCCGGCTGTTGAGTCAACTACCTGGTCAATGCGAGGTAATCCAAAGGGATCTTTGGACAAGATTTGTTGAGGTCGGTGTAATCAACACACATACGCCATTGTCCCGTCTTCTTCCGAACCAGGACTGGGTTTGCCAGCCAGTCGGGATGTAGGACTTCCTTGATGAAGCCTGCTACTAACAGCTTGGTCAATTCCTCCTTGATTGCATCCTTCCTATCCATTGCGAAACAGCGGAGTCGTTGTTTAATGGGTTTAGCGTCTTCCTTAATATGTAAAGAGTACTCAATCACCTCTCTAGGAATACCAGGCATATCAGATGGTTTCCATAGAAAGATATTTTTATTATTTTGAAGAAAGGTGATGAACGCGCTTTCCTATTTACAATCTAACTCAGCGCCTATTACAACAGTCTTAGTAGGATCAGAGGGATCTACAGGAATTTTCTTGGTCTTGGCATCGGTTTCTCCGCTCTTCGACATCTTGGTTGCAGGCACTTCTCCTTCGGTTGCAGTTGACGTGGACAGTCGGATTTCTTCCCGAGCGAGCGCGATCTCGCGGGTTTGGGCCATCTCGCAGCTTTCCTTGTCGCAAGTGACGGCTTGCTTCATGTCGCTCCGCAGGGATATCACTCCTCGGGGACCTGGCATCTTCATCATCATGTAGATATAGTGTGTGACAGCCATGAACTTGGCTAATGCGGGGCGTCCGAGTATGGCGTGGTACGCTGTCTCGAAATCTGCAAATTCGAAGCAAATGTTCTCTGTACGAAAGTTCTCCCAAGTGCCAAAGGTAACTGGCAGAGTGATCTGCCCGAGTGGAGTAGCAGATAGCCCGGGGATGACTCCGTGAAAGGGCGCACTACTCGGCTTCAGCTCCGTCCGAGGGATTTGCATGTCGTCCAGAGTCTTGGCGAAGAGGATATTGAGTGCGCTGCCACCATCGATGAGAGATCGTCGGAGCTTAACGTTGCGAACCACTGGGTCTAGTACCAGGGGGTACCGCCTCGGGTGGACCACTCGGTCAGGGTGATCCGAGCGGTCAAACTTAATAGCTGTCTCTGACCACCGAAGATATTGGGGCGTGTCGGGCGGAATAGCATTGATCTCTCGTTCGGTCAGCTTTTGCTTCCACTTCGATTCGTAAGCTAGAGGTCCACCAAAGATATGGTTGAGCTCCTTGCGGGAGTCCTGAAAACCAGTTGGGGCATCATCTCCATCGTCTTTTTTCTTCGACGTGCCTTGGTCTTCATCGGTCGGCTTCCGTGTGGTCTTGGCATATTGCTGTGCGAACTGTTTGTAGACGAAGCAATCTTTGGCCACGTGATTTGAGTTCGGATGATGCGGACATTGGGAGTTCATGATCTTGTCGAAGGTGTTGATGCGTGAATGCTGTCGGGAGGATGGAGTAGTGGTTGCCACAAGTTCCTCGGGCTTACGCTTGCGGTCCTTGTGATTGGTACTTCCACTCCCCCCTGTAGTCGGCGCATCTTTCTTCGGCTTCCAGGTGCTGCCCGACTGCTTGGATGCGATGACCGTGTCTTCGGCTTTGGCATACTCATTGGCTTTTTCAAACATCTTCTTGACCGTCCTGGAAGGTTTGCGGCCGAATTTACCGACCAAGAGATCATGACGAATGCCCTTGGTGAAGGCGGCGATGATAACGTCGTCGGTGATGTCGGAGATTTTGTTGTGTTGCTTAGAAAAACGCCGGATGTAATCTCGAAGGGATTCCCCGGGCTTCTGGATAACGTTGTAGAGGTCAAACTGAGTGCCAGGGCATTCAAAGGTGCCCTGGAAGTTGGCGATGAAGTGGTCGCGAAGCTCCGCCCAAGATCCGTTTGTGCCACGGGGTAGCCCGTGGAGTTAGGACCGGGCAGAATCTGCTAGGGCCACGGGCAGGTAGTTTGCCATGGCTTTGCTGTCTCCTCCTGCTGCGCGGATCGAGAGACCGTAGACGGTGAGCCAAGACTCAGGATTCGTGGTGCCGTCGTATTTCTCAATCCCAATCGGCTTAAAACCAGCCGGCCAATCCACTTGACGCAGGTCACTTGTGAAGGCAGCAACTCCATCCACGTCGTCATCGTGACGATCAGGTGAATGGTGGGGGATATGGCCTCTTGCCACGCGACGCTGGTTGATGGTATCACGAAGATCGACGTGACGCCTGCGACGTGGAGAGCGGGGCTGCTCAGCCCGATGCTCCCTATGTCGATCAGGAGGCGAGTGAACAGATCGTTCACCATGATCCCTGCTCCTGCGGCTCGAACCGCCGCCAGCGACGCTAAGGCTCAGTTGATGATAATCTTGTGAACGAAGAGGCGGGACTTGGCTGCCAGTCGGCGTGCGGACGCTTGAGGAGTTAACTGGGACTGAGGCGGCGATCATGGTCTTGGTTTGGTTCAAGATGTTGACGACGTGATCGGGCACGTCTTCCTTGAGCAAGGTGTCCAGAAGGGTGATTGCCGCGACCGCGTTCTGCTGGGGGGTGCGAAAAACCGCCGTCCCTTCAACGTCTTGTTGACCGATAAGCTCTCGTGCTCGCCATCTAGATTCCAAGGCGCGTTGTCGCCGATCCTCGGCCTCCTTCGCAGCCCGCTCGCGATCTTGTTGTTCACGCTGCAGCCGTTCTCGTTCTTGTGCTTGTCGTTCTTCCTCCAATCGGCGACGCTCTTCTTTCGCTTCTCGGGCTCGACGCTGTTCCGCCGTCTCGTTATCATCCATGAATACGCCGAAGAAGAGAGGTGTGTAGTTGTCTTCGTAGCTTTCGTCGAAGTCGTCAAAGTTGCTGTAGTCGTGGTGGTAGCCGAAGTCGTCGTACTTGAGGATCTCTGTTGGTCGAGAACTGACACCGGGGGAGCTGAGGTAGCCGTCCAATTCTTCCGTCGAAACCGTCCCGAGAGGTTGGAGTATAATGCCGACTTCCCTATAGTTAGATTGGATCGGAGCCGAAGCCGGATCCCATCTAGGCCTTCGGGGGGAAGACGCCCTCGTGGTGAAGACAACGGCCAAATCGTCGGGGAGTTTCATCTGGATTGAGGGATAGGGCCCATCGTCTTGATCAGGTCGTGTTGGAGTAGATTGGATCTCGTCCGAGTGGTTCGAAGCCGACTCGATCGAGATGATCTTGGGGTAGATCTCGGCTGAGTTCGGAATACCGAACGGGGCGGAGATCTGGCCTCTCCCCGACTGGTTCGGATCCGAGTCGAGGAGAGAGATCTTGCCGAAGTCGTTGGTGATGAAGTCGAGGCTGCCGAAACGAAACGCCTGCCCGGGAGGGAAGACGAAGTCGTCGATGCCAGAGACAAAACCCATTGCACCAGTCGGCGAAAAACTTGACGCTACCCCTACCTGGTGCGCCAACTGTCGAAACAAGATTTCAGCAATACTAAAAGGGGGTGGCTATCAAGCTGGAAAAGTGGATGGGTTTAGAGACAAGGAAACTTATACAGGTTCAGGCCTTCTTAAAAGAAAGTAATACCCTACTCCTGTCCGGGATTGATCCGCCGAGTGTATTATAGATTGTATGATCTGGGAGTAAAAAGTCGTGCCCCAAGAGGCACCCGGACCCCTACTTATACAGGGGAAGGAGTCCATATTACAAAGTATAACCCATATCCCTAACGGAATAGGTAGTTACAGATATGATGTAATCGTAACCGACTAGGATCCTGGGTATTTCCTTAACATACAAGTTTGGAACTTAACCCGAGTCTTCTTAAAGATATTCTATCTATACATGGCACCCCATACCCAGTCAGATTATACATGCCGTTTAGGTATGGGGTACCCATAATCTTCACAATCATTGTTGTAGTTGACTCCTCTTTCATGTTAAAAATATATATACTCAAATTATTCAACTAGATGGGTGGTAGGTAAGGGATCTCAGGATGGGACCTGGCACCCATATCCACCAACCACCGTTGTCACTGAGATAATGAACGCGGTGCTTTGCAGAGTGAACCAAAGCTAGCTAGTCCTACCAACAATGGAGGTCGCCGCCATGGATATCTCTACCTCATTGCTCCTCACCACCGTGGCTCTCTCCGTCATCGTGTGCTACGCCCTGGTCTTCTCCCGCGCCGGGAAGGCGCGTGCGCCGCTGCCGCTGCCGCCTGGCCCAGGGGATGGCCGGTGCTGGGCAACCTGCCGCAGCTGGGCGGGAAGACGCACCAGACGCTGCACGAGATGACCAAGGTGTACGGCCCGCTGATCCGGCTCCGGTTCGGGAGCTCCGACGTGGTGGTCGCCGGCTCGGCGCCGGTGGCGGCGCAGTTCCTCCGCACCCACGATGCCAACTTCAGCAGCCGGCACGCAACTCCGGCGGCGAGCACATGGCGTACAACGGCCGGGACGTCGTGTTCGGGCCGTACGGGCCGCGGTGGCGCGCCATGCGGAAGATTTGCGCCGTCAACCTCTTCTCGGCGCGCGCGCTCGACGACCTGCGCGCTTTCCGGGAGCGGGAGGCCGTGCTGATGGTTAGGTCGCTGGCGAGGCGAGCGCCGCCCCTGGGTCGTCGTCTCCAGCGGCGGTGGTCCTGGGAAAGGAGGTGAATGTCTGCACGACGAACGCGCTGTCGCGCGCCGCGGTCGGGCGCCGCGTGTTCGCCGCCGGCGCGGGCGAGGGCGCGAGGGAGTTCAAAGAGATCGTGCTGGAGGTGATGGAGGTGGGTGGTGTGCTGAACGTCGGCGACTTCGTGCCGGCGCTCCGGTGGCTGGATCCGCAGGGCGTGGTAGCGAGGATGAAAAAGCTGCACCGCCGGTTCGACGACATGATGAACGCGATCATCGCGGAGAGGAGGGCCGGATCACTACTCAAACCAACCGACAGTCGTGAGGAAGGTAAGGACTTGCTTGGCTTGCTCCTGGCGATGGTGCAGGAGCAGGAGTGGCTCGCCGCCGGCGAGGACGACAGGATCACCGACACGGAAATCAAGGCCCTTATCCTGGTTCGTGATTCATGCTCTGATTTAGTAGATGGACACTCACTCGTTCATTGCATATTAACTAAGTAGCTATAATTTTTTAAGAAAAATAATAAAATATATTAGTATATAATATATTACTTTACAAACATATAAATTAAATTAAATTTGATTTTTATAAATAACATAAAAGGAATAAATTGTACTGTGAATATGGATATACTATTTGTAAGTTATAAACGCTGAATTAATAGAGTGATATATTACATACTATTTTCTTTAAAAAGATTATAAGATCCACGTTAAATGAGTCTACATCCACTCAATTATTAGAAACTGTCCCCTGAACTTTTTTACTGTTGTCTGTCTGTGTCATGTCCAAAACACTAGTAATGTTTGTTTCTCCTTTGTTGAGAATCTGTTTTTCCCACGTCGATGTGCTTTCTGTTCGGAATTTGGTTTCGGAATTTGGGGATATGCGTCGTTTTGCGCACCAGAAGTCCAGAACACGTACTTGTCGTCATCACCACTCATTTGGTTAACAGATTCTCAAGTAGACTGGTTGTTGGGCTTCCATGCCTCCAATCTAAAGATTGGCGCTTGCCAATAGTAAAATCTAATTCGAGAGCCCTCCCGTTTTAGCGCTATCATGCGACGCTGGCAGAGCCGTCCGATCGCTCGCTTCATCATGGAGTCCATCTACATGGGCCTCGCAGTCTGCTGGTAATTCTTATGATCACAGATAAAATCCGCAAGCGCACGGGTATACCGATGTAGCACTTCCCCTACGGAGTATTCCAAAGGGTATCGAATCTAAGGAAACGTGTGTGGTCAGTTCTTCCTCCGGTTCATTCAAGAACACCAAGCAAAGGATAGGGCGGGATAGCGAGGATTCACTGGTGAGAAATAGTGTCTAGGGAAAGTTTAAGTTTAATCCTAACGCAATACTTCAGGCACTGGCAACCCGCTGTTCCCAGATGTTGCTCTACTACGTACCCGCTGTCACCACCTCTACACCTACCTCAAACGTACTATGGGATACACAGTAATTACTGGATAACAATTACCTAAACACCACGTCTAAGCAATTAATATCTACTTTAGTGTTTATAACTCACCAAAGCAATCTCTATATTTCAGTTGATTATAGTGAACAATAATCCCGTATGCTATTTAGGAACTAACCAAGAAATAATTCTCACAAGATAAATCTAAATTACTCAGGAAGAATATTATATTGAAATCAGAGTAATGAACAAAATAAAAGAAATGAGAGAAGATTACCGACAACTCCGGAATTCTTCCGACTTCTTCTACTCTACTCTCTTCCTATTCTAGTATACAATATAGTACAATAGAGCCTCTTATAATTTAGCTCAAGCTTGGAAGTGTGTGTGAGAGTGAAGGAGTGAAACTCCTTATATAGAGGTAGGTATGACGGTTACACGATGCGAATTGTCGAAAATGCCCCGCAACCGCCATCAGGAGATGATCAGGACCGTCCACGCCAAACCCCAGCCTGAACGGCTGAGATTTTGGTTCGGCCGAACCACCTGGGCTGGGCCCACCTGGCCTGGCCTTCGGCCCATCTCCTCCGCTGGTCCTCCTTTATCCATTTCTCGGAGTTTTGGGCTGAGTCTTTGATATTTTGATGATCACAACCCATCCTTGTATGGATACACGTTTCCCCTCACTTTAGTCTGATTTTACTCCCAAGTTCGGGGTTCAACACCTGCATACAAATAAACACCAACACTAGTGGAATATGTGACATTAAACACCTATCGCTATGTTGAATGTGTTATTATCTGGACTTTATGCAGAGATTGGCGGTATAGAATCGGCATTTAACAGCCGCCAACATAGTCGTAGGCGTGGCTTTCCGGATAAGGATCGAGACGAAACCACTCCAACCACACGTCACACGCAAATCCTGCTTTAGAGAGTCACAGAGAGAGAGGCTACAGTTTCTCCCCCATGTCCTTTTCCTCTCCAAACAAAGTTTTCTCTGAAATTACTTATCCGATCAACAATCCGATTAAACCATTGTGTTCGTTACAATTAAATCATCACAACAAGCTCTAACATGATTATATTACGATGAAAAAATATTTATATTTGTAAATTACTTTTATTATATACGTAAGTTACTTTTATCATATATATACGTAAGTTACTTTTATCATATATATATATAAGTTACTTTTAGATTTGACTAAATTACTTTTAGATTTGACATATAAAAGTAAATTTAATAAAGTCTGAAAGTAGTTTACATATATTATAAAAGTAACTTACAACAAAACGGAAGTAACTTTGTCACGACATTAGAAGTAAATTCGTTGTAGGGATAAAAATATGACTTTATCTAAAATTAAATTTAATTAGCACAAATCAACACACGTAAGTTTAACAATTTTTAAAAGTAACTTCAATGTTAATTGGAAGTAACTTTTGCATGGTTCAAGTTGAAAGGAGATACTAGATGGAGTACAAACTAGCTACCACTAGCTGTGTAGTCACGTCCAATAAAAAAATGCATTAATTAAAGTTACTTTCTTTTTGTTATAAGTTACTTCTATAATATATTTAAATTACTTTTAGGCTTTATTGAATTTACTTTTATATGTCTAAGAAGTAATTTAGTGAAATCTAAAAATAATTTAGATATATTATAAAAGTAATTTATTATTTTTCATCAAAATATAATCATGTGAGATCTTGTTATAAAGATTTAATTGTTACGAACACAACGATGTAATCGGATCGTAGATCGGATAAGTAGTTTAAGAGAAAATTGTATTTGAAGTATAGGTAGACAGTGTCTCTTATATATGGAGTGGTAGCTAGTTTAGACAAATCAGCTACCACTTGCTGTGTAGTCACGTTCCCAATCGTAAAATCCTCAAGTTCAGTGGGAATAGGATAATGCACCACCTAAATTATTTTAATGCTACCTTACTCTAAACTTTGGATATCCGCACGGTCTTCAAAGCAGTGACAAATCTAGAACTTTTATTTTGGTGTGCCCACACAATCCTCAAAAGCCAAATCAGAGTCACTCATATACACAAATACAGTAAAAGTTCTTTTTTTTTAAAAGGAACACAACAAGGGAGGGCCCCACTGCTAAAAGATTATTATTAAAAAAGAAAGAAGGTTACAAAGCAAATTACAACAAGAGGATCCAATCTCTGACTACATCTTGATCACTCACTTTCAACCTAAACAGCAAAAGGAGGAAGTCTCCTTTAAGAAGTTGCCTCCAAGAAAAAAACAAAGGTAATCTGTTCTCAAAAATGAAACCATTCCTTTCTTTCCAAATATTCCAAGCCCCTAAAAGGAACTTTTCCATAAAGCATTGCCCATTGTAAACATGTTTAGCCTTCATGATCATATTGCTCAAACTGAGAGAACTATCCCACAAGATGCCTAAATAAGTGCAACAAGTCACCGAGAAGGGGCACTTAAAGAAAAGATGCATTAAAGTGTCAGTACATCTCTACCGACAAAGAATACAAAACAAATCATAATCTGGTGGAGCACAGTGTTTGTGATCCAGCATAAATTTAGTGTTCAATCTATCCATGAAAACAAGCCAGCTAAATACTTTAACCTTGGAGAAAACCTTACTCTTCCAAAGCCACACAAAGTGCTGAGGGGGCTGCAAGTGCCTAAAATTCAGAGCATAAAACTTCTGGGAAGTATATTTCAAACCACCCCAAATATAGGACCAAATATATGGCTATTTCACTCTCCTGAGAAAGATCAATAGTGCTAATAAAATCTGAAAGAGCCTGAAACTCAGTATAAGCTTGGTGAGACAAAGGCAGCTGAAAATTGTCTGACATTTGAGCTGACAGATAGCCATGCACAAATGATTTTTTGTTGGCAGCAAATGAATAAAGTCTAGGCATTGAGAAACTGAGAGGGGGATTATCAGACCAAATATCCTCCCAAAAAGAACATGTTAAACCATTCCCCACATTGCATCTAGCAATCCCTCTAAAGAAATCCATCAGCTTATAAATATCTCCACACTAAAAAGACCCTTTAGAGATGACAAATGAGGGACCACTTGATCATAATAAGAGGACCAGATAAGATCAACCCATGGCACATTCCCTCTATTATAGAATTTGTCCAAAAATTTCAACAAAAGAGCTTGATTCCGAATAGAAAGGTTGATAACACCAAGCCCCCCTTTTACTTTAGGTTTACAAACTTTGTCCCAAGCTGCTAAATTTTCTGCTTGAATTCACATATGAACATCTCCAAAGACAATGTTTCCTTGCGCTATCAATATTATCAATTACTGTCTTAGGCAACATTATAGTGCACATGTAATTGGTTGGCAAGGAGGAGAAAACTGAATTAACTAGAGTAAGCCTATTACCATATGACAAGAAATCTGAGTTTGCAGACAATCTCCTTTCAATTCCTTCAACTAGAGGAGCAAAATCAACCACTCTAGGCTTAGTTGTTCCCAAAGGCAGACCAAGATAAGTAAAGGGGAGTGAACCAATTTTGCAACCAAAAACCCTAGCAAGCATCTCATCTTTTCCATCACTCAAGTTTTTAGGGATTAAACATGATTTTTGATAGTTAACCTTTAATCTAGTACCTTGAGCAAAAGATTGAAGCAGAACTTTTAGAGTAAAAAGCTCCTTCCCACAATCCTTAACATATAAAAGAGTATCATCTGCATATTGGACCACTGGGAAGTTATGGTCCTGACTATAAGGCAATGGCTTGGATAACAAACACAAATGGTGTGCTATGTTTATTAAAGATTGCAGAAGATCAGCTCCCACGACAAACAACGGCGGTGAAAGGGGGTCTCCTTGTCTTACACCCCCCCCCCCCCCCCCCCGCCTACAATGAAAATTCTTTCTAGGAACTCCATTCAGAAGAACTGAAGAGAAGCAGGAGAAAAGATCTTCTGAATCCAGTTTAACCATTTTCTAAAAACCCCATAGCTTTCATCACCAACAAAATAGCTTCATGTTCAATAGTATCAAAGGCTTTCTCAAAGTCCAACTTTAAAAGAACGATTTCCCTTCTAGAGTGGTGACATTGATGAAGAAACTCGAAATTCCAAGCAAGGCAATCCTGAATAGTTCTCCCTTTTATAAAACTATATTGATTTGGATGTATTACTGATAGGATTACCATCTGCAATCTGCCAGCCAACAACTTCGTCAAAATCTTCAGAGAAATCCCCATAAGAGAAATAGGCCTATAGTGATTTATAGTCTCAGGAACACAATTTTTTAGGCACCAAAGTGATGAAAGAGTGATTCAAAGGATTCAAGTCTAGAGAGCCTCAATGAAAATCAGCACATAATTTATAATAATCTTGACATATAATGGGCCAACATTTCTTAATAAAAAGGCCATTAAAACCATCCGAAAAAGGAGCTCTATCAATGGGGAGATTCTTAATAAGCTTATCAACCTCATTCTTAGAAAAGGGGGCATCCAGGATTTCCAAACCGTCTTGTGAAGGGATTAAAGAAGGGAGATCAAAAGGCATACATTCAAAAGAAGAAATTCCCATCCTCATCTTAAAAGCATTCCAAGCAGTATGGGCTTTAGCCTCATGATCAGAGAGGGTTGACCCATCCACATCAACCAAAATAGCTATAGAATTCTTCCTGTATGATTCAGTTGCCATTGCATGGAAAAAATTTGTGTTTTCCCCTCCAAATTTAGCCCATCTAATAGTACACCTTTTCTACCAGTATGTTTGCTTATATTTCAAGTAAGTAAGCAACTTAGATCTGACAAAAACTCTGAAATTCCATTCCAACACAGTGAGATCTCTATATTCCTCAATGATATCAAAAAAAAAAAGATCACAACATTACAGTTTGTGATGAGTTTCTGAAGCTTACATAGATTCCTACTCCATTTTATAAGCCCCTTTCTTAAAGCTTTGAGTTTAGATGAAATATTTCTAGCAGCATCCAAAAAACTGCCATGATTAGCCCAAATAGATTGGACTAAATCAAAAAACCTTTCATGCTCAACCCATAAATTCTCAAACCTGAACACATTTGATCTAGGAATAACAATTGCACAACACAGGCGGTATGATCAGAAGTTGACCTAGCTAAAGGCTTGACTAAAGTATTTGGAAAAGAGGAAGACCAACTAGTAGAAGTGAAAAACCAGTCCAATTGCTCAAGTTGAGGGTGATTTTGCATGTTACTCTAGGTAAAAGCCATGCCCTTAATAGGGACTTCCACTAAACCCAAATTACTGATGACCTCATTAAAAAGAAAAATATCATTCATATCCGCTCCAGGCTTATTTCTTTTTAGAACTGAACGATAGAAGTTAAAATCACCAAGCAACAGCCAAAAATCACCAACAGGAATTTGGAGACTATAAAGCCAAGCCAAAAAATTAGACCTTTCAACACCAGTACAGGGCCCATAAATAGTAACCATTGTCCAAGATAAACTAGAATCATTAGAAGTAAAAGTGAGCTGGACAACAAAACTTTCAATTGTGATATTCATAACAGAGAAGACATAACTATTCCAGCAAACCAAAATACCCCCAGATGCACCCCTAGAAGGGGAAAAAAGCAAATTTGTCAAAACGCTTAGGGGTGAACTTCCTAATGAAGGAATGATCAAAATTACTTCTCTTAGTTTCGTGTAAACAAAAAAAATGCACATCCGCTTTCCTCTATCTTATTCCTAATAGTCAACCACCCATCATCAGAATTTATGCCTCTTACATTCCAACACAGAACATTCCAGTTCCTAAAAGCACCATTCATTTAAAACAGTGATAGTAGTGTAGATCATATCTTACGTAACACAAACAAAGAAATGAAACGATGTTAATGAAACACTTTTTTAAGCTTAGTGATTCATTGTAACTTATTGATTCACATTTCACAAATATGCATCATCCAAACAAAGTAAAATTGTAAAAGCTAGAAAATTAGCTGTGCTACGAGCCTACCAACTTGCCTGATTACCCCCTATACTGGTTAGGATAATGGTTATAGTAGCCGTAACCAGCAAATCGAGACTAAAGATCTCGATCTTTAGTACCGGTTGAAATAACGAGTACTAAAGATGCATACCAAGTCAAAAAATATATATGTGGGATGTGGGACTCAAACTTACGATCTCTCACCCCAATCCTCACGTGCGTTACCATCCCACCTAGTACACACATCTGACTTAGATAAATATGCTTTCTTTTTAAACTAATCGTAAAGACATCTTTAGTAAAAGTATCTTTAGTCCAAGTTAGTATTACCAATAGAGAATAAAGATCCTCCAGCATTATTCTTGGTTGGTGATACCAACCGGTACTAAAGAAGTATTTTTAGTACCGATTAGTAGCATCAACCATGAGTAAAACTGTTTCTAGGGAGTTAGACTTTTAGAACCGGTACTAAAGAATCTTGTACCAGTTCTTAATCTAACTGAGATATTTTTTATTTTGGATACCACGATGAAAGATCAGTTATCTAGTAAATGTTGGTGCTACTTGACTGGTTGGCGGTGACAACTACCGTCTGCCATAGCGTGTCTGCGTGTCGTGGGCTGCGCCACTACGCTACTCCATCTCACTGCCCGTTGTGCAGCGCTCGCCGCTTCGCATGTGCCACCAAGACGAGAGATGAGGGGCCTGTTCACTTTGATGATATTTTCAACCTTACCAAATTTTGGTAAAGTTGTCAAAAAAGTGGCTACATTTAGTTTGCTGCTAAATTTTGGTAACTATATAAGAAATCCTGCTAAAATTTTGGCAAGTTGCCAAAATTTTGACATAGTTGCCAAAATTTGGTAAGATTTTTTTTGGCATCAAAGTGAACAGGCCCGAGATACATAGAAAACCCTATACACGCACGTGCACGCCCGATAGATTCGTGTGCTGGTGGAGTCCAGACAATGCAGCGGGGCCTTGCACTCTATTTCGGCATTTATTTATTTATTGTGACCAGGCACCAACCGATCATTTAGGCCCATTGCTGCATACTGCTTTTTAAAATTATTTTGCAAATTTTGGGTATGCTGCCAGTCCATACCGGGAAGGCAGGAACCCGTCCGCCCCTCTTTGAAGTACTACTAATACATGTTACATTATCATTTTTAATAATATGTTTATAAAAATATTGAAAACATTGCCACATGAATGTGTTTATATTATAAATCTATTATTATATACCATTTTCACATATTAAATTTTAGTTATTTTTATATAGACCCATCCTATGATGTCATATGTCTTTCTGCTGACTATGCAGAATCTATTCGTGGCGGGCACAGACACAACATCAACCATAGTTGAGTGGACAATGGCAGAGCTGATTCGACACCCAGATATCCTCAAGCAGGCCCAAGAGGAGCTAGATGTTGTTGTGGGTCGTGATAGGCTCCTCTCAGAGTCGGATCTATCACATCTCACCTTCTTCCATGCTATCATCAAGGAGACGTTCCGTCTTCATCCATCAACACCGCTCTCGCTGCCACGCATGGCATCTGAGGAGTGTGAGATCGCAGGCTACCGTATCCCCAAGGGTGCAGAGTTGCTGGTCAATGTGTGGGGGATCGCCCGTGACCCAGCCATATGGCCTGACCCCCTAGAGTACAAGCCCTCTCGGTTCCTCCCCGGTGGGACGCACACTGATGTGGATGTCAAGGGAAATGATTTCGGACTTATACCATTCGGTGCAGGGCGAAGGATATGCGCCGGCCTCAGTTGGGGCCTGCGGATGGTCACCATGACAGCGGCCACGCTGGTGCATGCATTCGACTGGCAGCTACCAGCGGACCAGACGCCAGACAAGCTCAATATGGATGAGGCGTTTACCCTCCTGCTGCAAAGGGCAGAGCCATTGGTGGTTCACCCGGTACCAAGGCTTCTCCCATCTGCTTACAATATTGCATAAAGATTTACGAGTTGAATGTAATTAACGAAAAGTTATTTCCGTGTGTGTGGCATCAAATAAATAGAGGGTATGAACTTTTGTCATGGTGTTGCATCATTGTTGTATGTTGGTAGATTAGTTTTTCACGAGTATCTATACTCCTTATAAAAAGGAGTAGTGGTGATGATTCTGCTACCACCTCACTACCAACTCTTATCTTTTTTTAAGGACATCTAGGGTTAGTGGGCCCACATGTCATTATTCTCATCAACTTCTATTCTTGTGAAAGGTTATTACCGTGCGAATAAATAGAGGGTTTGAACTGTCGTTGTGTTATATCATTTGATGTATGTTGATTGGTTTTGTTTTTCACGAGTATACATATATTAAGGGACAGAATAATTGTCAGTCGCTAAAAACATTGCAATCCATCAGTCGATCTGTGTCATCCGATCTAGAATCAAAGATGTGAATCTTTGTTGGGCCGTGGGTTAATGTTGTTTCTGGGCAAATTCGATGAAACTGTTACAGAAGTTAATGTTGTCGTTGTCTTGCATATAATATAATCGGAACCGAAAAAATATTCAGATTTGCACTATAATTACGTGAAACTTGCACTAACTTTGTGCAATTTCAACTTATGATATGTGCGTGCAACATATAGATAAAGTATAAAACATAGGAAATGCACTAATCAAAAGGTGCATCAAACTGCAAACTTGCGGCACAAAGGGCATCAAACTCGCTTGGTTCAGCACTCCGGCTGCTTTGCTTATGCAAATTCATGCACTTCTGTACGGCTTTCCTGCCTTTGCTGTCATATTTGAAAAATTCGTCGCCACACATGTGCAGTTGCATGCTCTATTTAATGCTCTATAAATGGCATATGCGCTTGCTCCATTTGGAACCAAAATATTAATATCATAAGATTATTGTTCAGTGTGAAAGCAATATATACAAATATGTACCTCAAAAAGTCACTTAGTGTATAAACCTCCGATAAGTGCAAGAAAAAATAAGTTGTATATCAATATACTGGAACTCGCATCAATTATAAATGTGTCATTCTGTATGAAGGGTTGTCCAAAGACTTGTGAATCTGATTTAGTAGCTTTGTGAATATGATTTATGAGATGGTAAATATGTGAACTTTGCTACATATACGATAGTTCAAAGAGCAGAACTATCTGAAGGGCAGAGGCTGCTAAAAATAAATCTAAAGTATAGTCTCCTGCGATGTTTGTCAAAAACAAAAATATTGCTCCAAAATTGAGCCGCTATTACCAGCCACTGAACCATAAAGGTCAGATAGACGAAAAAAAAATCCCACCGCATGTGTAAAATTGTTACGGGTTATGCTTGATTTGCCAAGCATCTACACAGAACGAAAAAAAAAAACAGAGAAGAAAATCAATAATTACAAAGCATTATAATTGAAGTTGCATATTGTGGAGATTATGGGTACCATATATCCATATAGACATATATCCATATAGACAGCTTATCCGACTACAGATATATCGAGCATTGTCGAATTTACATCGTCCGGTGCCATTTGTGACCATCACATGATTTTGGATTAGTGGAATCCATGCATGGATAAAAAGCCACTGAATTCTTAATATTTACATATGATCACAAATTAACACCATTCGGTATAAAGTCTGCGAATGCCGAACATGGGGCAAGGGAGACAATGTTGAGTCTTTAACCTGCCAACTTTAGCCTGAAACGTGCTCATCATACCACATGAACAGGCAACCAAATGTGTTACACATCCCGAGACACTTGACTCAAATTGCTAAACCTCTACAACATCTCAATTACCCAAAATTCTTACTTATGCTCAGCTAGCCCTAGAAAATTGCTATCTTTGCACTTTCATCTAAGCCAAGTTATCAATTACATTACTTATATACAAATATAGACAAATAACTTAGCTACATACATAGGGCCGACCGGCCAAATGTTAGTGTCCATCGGAAGCATGTCTACCCAAATTAACCCACAAGCAACAGACTAGGGGTAGACCACTAGATAGGGCCATCCTAAACTGGCAAATGGTACCGAGCACTCATCTACTTGCAGTGAAGTCTAAACAAAGATATATGAACAAAGTAAGAGTCAGTACATTAATGTACTGGCAAAGCTAGCGCACAATCAAACCTACATATATGAAGGCTCTAATTCAAAGAGAGGCTATATGTTGTCTCAATTTTCGCATAAAGCCAATTTTGATTCACAAATATTTTGCAACGTATTTAAAGTAAACATTTGCAATGTGTAAAGCATATAAATCATGGCATGGTGTCAACATCTATACTAATATAAAAAGGAGGAGTTGTGCCTAGCAATCCTACGGGTGAAATCATCCCCTCTCATCTCATACGTCCATCGACCATCGACTCTAATCTTATCCATCCGTTGTCCTCCTCGCCGATTGCACCGATTCCGCACCCATGCGATGACCGCGCCGCGCAAGTCCGCCGGCGATGACTCCGCCCCGCGATTCCCCGCCGCCTCCTCGCTTCTCTCCCTCCGCGCGCATCCTCCTTCCTCGCGACGGTCAGCGCCCGCAGCACCCGCCGGACCAGCGCATCCAAATCGCAAACAGCCAAACCCCACCAGGCAGACCCGGACAGCGCCGCTGCGCCTCGGCCTTCCACCAACGACTCCGGTGCTACCGCCTGTGCCGGCACGATACGGACGCTGCTATTCCTCCCACCTCCTTGCGCAGGTCGCGAGTCACCGCGATTGGCACCTCCTTGCCGGACACCGCGCGACCCCCTAGATTCACGCCCAAGCTCCGGCCGACAGTCTCCTCTCGGCTCTCGCGACACGAGACCACGCATTTCATCCCCTGATGATCCCCTCCGTGCACCGGTAACTCCATCTCGATCCCATTCTCCTCCGTGAATGACAGATCAATGTCCCCTCTCCTCCATGCCGTGCGTGGCTAGCGCTATGGAGCACTTCTCCAACTGAACCAGCCATCTTCTACCTGCGCCACCAATGCACCCTCAATCTCCATGGCCAGTTGGCCACACACTCAATCTTCGTCGTCGCAGCTCCTCCTGTCAACACCTGCTCTCCGTCAACAAACCACCGGCCACTCATGTGAGTCATTAAATTTCTTTTGATTTGTTTGTGGTCGACTGCTATGAGATTTATGCTATATTGGTAATGCTAACCATGGGCTATTGTAATGCAGCTCTCCAGCTGAGAACGTGAGATGTCGGTGGTAATTTTTAGCCGACGCGGAGATGCTGGCAATCTTGCGGAAACAACAGGCATGGTGACAGATTTCTGTTCTTTTTTACCTATGAGGAGATTGTTGAAAGCTGTTTTTTTTTACTAATGCAATCTCTGCATATATTTCTGATGCTAATCAGGTGTTAAATCTTTTCTTTATGCACACAAGATGGTCGATGAAATTACCCAATGCATGACATGCACTGAAATGCATCCCTCGCATTCTACAACTACTACTGTTATGACTTATGACAAGTTGGATGTTGATGATTGGGACTTTGGGAGACTGTCTTGGAGGATAAGAACCAACAGAAACCGCTTTGCTTTCCTTGCGCTCGGGTGTGCACAATTATTACGATGTGCCAGCAACTGAAATGAGCGTAATTTTGTTGTTGTGCACTTGTCCACGTTGTAGAGTGGCTGTTTTCTATTCTCTGGTTGAATTGGAATTTTTTTTCCTCACTTGTATCTGTTAGTACGCAAGGAATTGCCCACAGCCAATGAGTTACAGGGAAATGGAACTTGGGATACAGATATATACATACTGGAGATGGCTCTGTTAGTAGCTTCAGAGGTGATGGCTTTGGGTTTTCCACCAACCTCGAGATCACAATACATACTCTAAAGGCTTCAGGTACAACAAAGTATTGCCTTTCTTTTTTTTACTGTTCAGAGGAATTAATGAAAGTATTTAAATTGAGTATAAAAAGATTGGTGTTGCTAACTTCAAGAAAATGTCTCACCAATTTCTGCTTTTTCCTGTCTGGTTAAAACAATTACCCCTGTAGAGCAAGTGAGCATAAAGTAGAGGTCATTATATTTTTCTTTTTGCTGCAATTCTGTTTCCAAAGAATTAAATTGTGCCTGTACAATTTGTTCACAGGCAGTTCATAATTTTCATTTAGTTCAGTTCTCAGTTTCCATCTGATATATGGATCATCATAACACTGTCAAACTGTATATACAGCTCTGTGGCATGAATTTGTTGGATTCATGCTATTGATCCTTGGCTCGGTCAATTTATTTTTCTACATGTGTATATGCACTGAGAAGAGTCAACAGAAAGGAATGATGAGTAATGAGGCTTGAAGAATAATAGTCTGTAAGGTGATGCATTTATATTAGTTTAACAAACAAAGGGAAGATTGAATCATGCATATTAGTTTAGCAAACAAAGTGAAGAATTGATGCGAAGGATCTGATCATGCTTTGGATCTAAATACCAAATGATACTTTCTTGTTTGGGGAAAACTTTTTTTTCTGTTAACTTTGTTAAATGCTTTAGTTTATGGTTTTTACACAATGCCTTTATTTTATCACTGGAATAATGTGAGACTATTAAGTTACCAAATACTCTGTTTCTTACCAGATGATATTTTACTTCTCCAGCTCACTTTGTGCACTCTTAGTATTTGCATTGCATTGTGTCTTCCTTAGCTATAAATGCAGCAATCTGAAAGAAACTATACTGAAATGCCAAAGTAGGAAACATCTAATATATTATGGAGTAGAATAGTATATATTTGCTAATAAAGAATTTTTTTATGACCTGGTTTAAGTTATATATAGCTTTCTTCATGAATATAAATTTTTATAATCATCTCTCCATTTGCCACCTTATCTTGAAGAAGTTTAGTTACCGTCATCCTTAGGAATCGTAATTTTTGGATCAAAATAATTTTCATAGCTTCTAATGTAGATGACTTAAATTTAATTTCCATCCCCAGTATAGCCAACATGAAGGCTCATAACTGTGGATTATGAAGGAAGGTTTTGAGGTGCTGAAGAAAACTAATTAGGGAAATATTCAATATATTTCTGGTATTTGAAGTTGGTTCGTGCACTGACATGGTTGGATCTATACTATTGACAGAAGTGATATTGGGAGTCTTTTGTTCAATTGGTAGTGTCCACCAACAATGACAGTGATCGAGAGGCAAGTTGTCGTCCATGACCAGAGATTAAGAAGAATAACCTCTATTATTTGAAGTAATCGGCATTGAACACGGTGATTCGGTGAAAACTACAAGTTGGTAAGCCGAATCTGTTTTGGAGCAAGGTAAGCCTCCTTTGGGACAGAATGGCAGGGATACACTCCTTCAAGAATAAATGGAGCTTGTGAGAACTATGAACACTTCTTGATATTTAGCTTTGATTGCCCATATAGTATTGTTCTTGTTTTTTTTTCATGTTCATGAAAAATGTTTGAAAACGAGGATCGTGTGAATTAAGAAATGATCATTTAAGGGTTTTTGTTTCTTTATTGTTAGATGCTTAGCACTTGCTTATTTGTAACACTATGGAGTTGCAAAACTACTTATACAAAGTTGATTAATTCGATTGCTCAAGATCCAATCAAATGGTATTTACTTATTGTTGTAAATTGGTACATGCAATAGAAACTTTGAATGTCTATTTCTTCACCTGGCAACTGTCGTGACCGATAGGATCAAATTTTGGGGCATAAAGGTTTGGGGTAGTGATATTGGTCATCTGTCTCCCATTGTTCTTTTATTGTCATTGGTCAAAGATAGTATATATCTTGCCCTGCTGTTCTTCGGTTGGGTTAATGGTTAGTATAGAAAAAGAACTTCAAATCACTATTATCTTTTTTTCCAGAAAATAGTAAGCACTGCTGTGCACAATTAGATATCAAATGTTTTAAACATTCTACACATAAATGTACATAGACGGTTCAATCAAATAACGATCATAACATGCATTGCACGTGCACGATTACTAGTAAATAAATAAGCGTCATTCCTTACTACCCAACTGGTAGTAAGGCAACAACGTCATATAGCATCATTCCTTACTACCCAACCGGTAGTAAGGCAACAATATCATATACGTTACTCTCAACATCATTTCAAATCATCAAGTTCCAAAAGCATTTATAAAACACAAAACTATACCCACAGCACATCACTATGTCACTCACGACTGTGAGCGCGGTTAGTCGATTAGTTTTAGATTCTGCTGAGTTTGTACAGCTTTACCCACATGATGTGAATTGCTCTAGTTTGTTCGGTACCCGTCAGCATAACCACACTCTACACGTTGAATGTGGTCTAGAGGTTACAATGTAGCCTTTACATTAAACTAGACCTAATGCCTAGCCTTGCACCAGCACAACAAATGTGAATTCACCCTAGGAATAACCTAGAGCCGTTAGGTGGCAGGCCCACGCCTTAAACCTAACGCAGTGGCGGCAAAAGCATATGTTTCCCCATGAGGCATTGTACCATTGTATTGGACAAACTTAGAGACCTAAACTACTCTCAGCGAGTAAATAGGTAGCTCCTCTAGACAACCCTACTACCTTTACAGGTCAATAGGCACTACCGATGTTTTCCCAGGCTACAAAATTGCAAGGCTAGACATTACATAACTTAATTGGATAAGGCCACCCCATAAATAGCACATGTGGATGTATGGTAAACATAAGTGGATGCGGTGGCGAATCCAACGGGAGGCCCAGGGTTGGCCTAGCACCCCTCATGGCACATGCGAAAGACACCCCCTTGGATGATTAATTGTCATGCCCAGAAATTTGCTACCAAAATTTCAAGTAGAATGTGTATTAAAATCTCTGTCCAAGACTAGCCGGAGTACGCAAACGACAATTTGATAAACATATCCACGTCTTACAAAAATAATAAATAATTCTTACAAACGCAGCAGAAATAAACAACTAAACTGGACTTAATCTTCACGACCAAAAGCGAAGCATCCTCCATAGAACCACAGGCATCCTCAATGTACGAAACAAGCTCAATCCTTATAGAACTCACCATCTGAATCAATCTCTGCTTCTGAGGTGGGGAAAATAAAGCAAGACTGAGTACCAACCACCGTACTCAACAAGTCATACCAACGGGAAGGTATGATGTAAGATATTCGCAAAGGATAGGCCATAGGATATTTGCAATAAAAGCAGCATTTATAAATCATAATTTGAATAAGTAAAACAGTAGATATAATTAAGTAATATTAAAATATCACTGTCCAACGCTAAACCACGTTGCAACAGGCCCAACCAAACCACCTGAACAACACCAGTTCAATAAGTCAAATTATTATAGTGAGACTAATCACGTTGAGCTGGTTAACCGCCCAATAACCGCGGGCACGGCTATTTGAATAGTTTTAACTCTGATAAGAGGTTTATAACTGTTGGTTTCTTAACGACATTACTAGAAATATAATTCCCAGCAATGGCGCAGAAATATTCATGGTATATTATGGTTACAAATCACATCCGCAAGCGCACCGATATACCATTGTAGCATTTCACCCAGAAGTATTCCAAGCGTATCGTATTTGTTTAATCCTGTGGGAAGATTATAATAAAGAGAAATATGCTAATATTTATATGTTAGTTGTCATAATCAAAGTCTAAGCAGTGGTTAATTTAATTCAAGGGTAGAGTGATACGAAACAGAAGAACTCATTCTCTCATAAATACTAAGTCTAGGCTAAGAGGAAAAGAATAAGAAAAGAATCTATTCCTATTCTTCTAAAATACATACAACTTTAGATAATATTATCTACTACATAATTATATGGCCAATACCCCCTTTACAATTCCCTCCTGGTATTTCGAGAGACCACCCCTGGTTGCCGAGTTTCTTGCGACAACCCGTCATGGCCATCCAACCGGGGCTAAATACGGAGGAGTATCCTCCCCAGGAAAGTAACTTAGGATTATATACTAACGTGGAGGAATACCCGTACTGAGCTGTGACCATCAGCGACCCACCTCTACTGTCTCGCGGCATATAACCCCAAATAATGATATTCAATAGCCTAAGCACCTCACGTATGCTACCAAATACTACTCTAAAATCATCGTCATGACATAGAACAATCATATAAGTGAACATTATACCCACACCAATGCATCTCCCAGGAAAGCTAGCTAGACAATTATATCTCGAATAATATATCAGAAAGTCGGGACTCAAAAAATCAGAGTGAAGTAAAGTACCGTAAATATATTTAGAAGAATATTCTAATAATTTTATAAGTCTTACAAAAGAAGGAAGAGCTACTAGAGCCATACCTGAATTCTCCCGAGGACTAAAGAAACTATTATATTCCCATTCCACTAGCAATAGAACACTAAACTAAACTTGAGAGAAAGCTTGGAGCTTCTTGCTTGAGTGTGTGATGGAGGGAATGAGGTGAGGGTCTTTTATAGGCTGGGAATGATGGTTATGACGGTTGGAAAGGTCGGAAACGCCCTCCAACCATCATTGGGAGTGAATGTCCACCGTTCCCTCAAAACCCTAGATCCAACAGAGCTGGCACTGGTTCGGCCGAACCCTAGGCTAGCCCAACCGGCCCAGTTTCTGGTAGGCCTCCTCTTTGACCTCTTCTTTCTTCAGACTTTGTGAATTTTGGCCCTTTGTGAGTCGTGTCAATTTTGTGTTCTAGCCCATCTATCCATAAGTCTGATTCTCGACAGCTTCCGATTGATTGATCGTCCATTTTGCTGTCGATTCTTCTCCATTTCGTGTTGTATTCTCTACAAGATGTTAGAATCCTAGTGCAAGTGGAAATAGTTAATTTTAAAACAAATATGCATTGCAAGCATAGCTAGTTGTCCTTTATTATAGTAATATTGGAGGCCGAAACTGATCGATAATGACCGTCAACATCAACTTTACCCACATGACACGATTCCACACATGTTACCATGCCCCGAAGTACCACCGCGATACTGCAAATGGGAAAATCGTGACAAAACCCGTCATATAACCCTCCCTAACCGAACATAACCACCTCAGGTTTCACGCCCTCCCTATGCCAAGTCGGCCAGTCCCCTCTCGTTCCTAGGTAAATCCGGAAACAATGAAGACCAAAAGCCAGGTCCGAACTGCACCATCGCCTCTACCCTTACCATGGTATGTCAGCTAGGTTAAATTATACTCTAGATTAAGCTTGGAGCCCACGCTGGCATGTGGTAAGTACGATTATATCTTCCAAGGATTCCCGAGAACCGGTCCTTAATTGTCATGGGCACGACTTCCAAATCCACGCACCCACAACCCACTATTAAAGCATATTTTAGTTTAATTAAACCATAACCATGGGGGTACATCATCATATAATTAAGGACTAAATTATAATGAATCCCATTGTGAACTAATTGATCTAAGCATGGCTAAGCATTTCTACAACAATCATCTAATCAATTATATCCCAAGTTATCAATGGCATAAGATATCAACAAGCTGAGGACGATAGGCATCCATCCCATATGACATTCTAAAATAATGCAATTTAATAAAAAGCAGGGGATTTTATAAAATAGGTTCAACATGTTCAATGTTGTATGTATGACTTGCCTTGCTCTTGAACAGATGGAACCTCGGCAACCACTTCAAAATAAGCTGGATGACCGGAACTGCCGGAATCTATACGACAAACAAAGCATACAAGAAATACAAGCAATAAGGATACTGAAATAGTAAAAGAAATCAATTTTAGTGGATTCTATACATTTTAGTGAATTCACTGCAACTTGAATGGGTTAAAACGGAGCTCAGATTATTTAGATATGAATTTTACAATATGAGCTGTGTAATTACTAATAACCGAAAAACCTTAATCAATTATTACGTAATAATGCCCATAGAGAAATAGATCAATGGAAATATATCACCAGTAAGCAAGCCTCACAAATTAGCGACTCAATGAGCCAACACATCGTGACACGGGACCATCCAAACGGTCAACCAAACCGGCGAACGGAACCGGCAGCTCAGAACGACTCTAAACTAAAGAACGACTCAGAACGACCGAATGGACTAAAGCTTCAGCAATAGGCAGCAGCTGAACGGCGATGGCGACACGGGACAGCGGCGGCGATGCTCAGCTACGGCACCCGGCAGCGGCGGCAGCAGCTGCGCGGCTAGGGCAGCAGCAACGGCGCACGACGGTGGCGCAGCAGGGCGGCTCGGCGCGGTAGGCAGCAGTGGCAGCGCGGCGGTACACGGCACGACATACAGCAGCGGCGGCGCCTCGGCCGGCAGCGGTGCTAGGGTTACCGCGGTGACACGACAACGCGACAAACACTCGGTCATGCGGTTAGGGTTAACGCTAAACGATCAAGACAACATCTAAATAAAGAATGGTTAGAAAAGATTTCTCACCGAGGAAAACAACGGCAACGCAAGGGTTTGGAACAGCGGTGACGGTAACCCTGCGAGGATGACGACGACGACGCTAAACGAAACCTAGGATGGAGTAGATTAGAATATACATAGATGGAGAATAGCGGCAGCCATAGCACGGAGAGGGAGTGCGGATTACCGGTACGCAACGGCGACGATGGCGATGGTGGGAGGGCACGGCGCGCGGCATGAAGGGGGTGGAGGGGAAAACCGAAAATGACGACCAAAAAGGGAAAGGAAAAGAAAAATTGATGCGGTGCCGTTTTAGGAAAAGAACGGACACGGAACCGGAAGCGGATTCGGACTCGGCTCGTTATACAAAATGGAACCGCAGACTAACGGAGAAGTGAACCAGGCACGGTTCATGGCCAAAGGCGGGCAAGAAAATTATTATTACTTCAACTCCTGACATTTTAAATTAACTTTTGTTATTTCCCTTACTCTGAATATTCCACTATACATCCAGTTAATGATTTATAGCAAAGAGAATTCAAAAAAAAAATCTCCCTGATAATTCCAATTATTTTAAACACTTTTGTATTTAGGGTTTCATCTTGGTTAACAACGTATTTTCTATAGACGATTTAGCAATGATTTAGAAACTACAAAAAAGGAGAAAACTCCGGTGTGACATTAACTATATATTTCGTATAATCAGTTGTGATTAGTTGTAAGTTGAAATTATTAAGTATCCACCATCGATGTGGTTCACAAGTCCCTACAACAGATGAAGGGATGTGACGCTGTGTCATCCATATAATTAATTACTCATTTTATAATTGGTGCTATTGTTGGTATTTCTTAACGTCACAAATAAAATCCGCAAGTGCACGGAAGATACCGATGTAGCAGTTCACCCTCAAGTATTCTAAGGTATCGATTTCCTCAGGGAAGTGTGTGTTCAGCTCCTCTTCAGGTTCACCCAAGGACATGAAGCAAATGTAGGAAAGGGTAAAGAGGATTTCCTAGTGAGAAACCGTGTCTACGGAAAGCCAATTTAATCCTAACGTGATACTTTAGGCACTGGCCAGCCCGCTGCTCAAAGATGTTTGCTCTACTGGTACCCAGACAGGGAGGACTTTAGTGTATTTAAGGGGCTGTCACCACCTCTACACCCACCTCAAACTACGGTGGGATACGAAGCAATCACCAGAAATTAATTACCCAGACTCTACGTCTATGCAATTAATAACTACTTTAGCGCTAGCTAAACAGTAAAGTAATCACTATAAATTAATGGCTATAGCGAACAATGATCCCCATGTGGGCACTTAAACATTATATCGTCCAGTGCAATTCGTGACCACCACATAATTTTGGATGAGTGGGATCCTACACCATAAATAGCCACTCGTACCTCAATGTGCTCATGATCACAATTTAACACCATTCGATATAAAATCCGCAATGCCGAATCATGAGCACAAGGAGATATTATTCGAACTCAGCATGCCAGTCAACTTCAGCCTGAGACATGCCCGTCAAACCACACGAAGGCAGCGACCAAAAGTGTTACACATCTCAGGAGACTTGACTCAAAATGCTAAAGCTCTACAACATCTCAATTGCTCAAAATTCATACTCAAGCTCAGCTAGTCCCCAGAAAACCGACTAGCCTCGCACCTTCATCGCAAGCAATTGATAAACATCACAAATGCATAAATCTGGATACAAGGACAGCAAGGTACATATTTCAAACGGGGTTCACAAACCCATCATACAACACAAAATATAGCAGCGGAAGTTTCATAATTTCTCATAAGCAAAAGAAAAGCCAGTGGTGTGCCAACAACCCCACAAGGGCAACCAACCGGGGCAAAGAGCGAACTTCAACTACTCGCTACCCTCGCCACCTCGGTGGGATTGTAGTAGGCACAACATCAACGCCGACATCATCACCTGAAAATAGCAACATGAGTACGAAAGGTACTCCGCAAGACTTACACCATATATGATAGTACAAAGGAGTATGCAAATTTCTACATCAAAGGAAATGGCTAAGTGGTTCAGATTTTGCATAGAGCTAATTTTGTTGAGCAAGTAGTAAGTTGCAAATATAACATTTGTACAAAATAGCATAATCCGAAATTTAGGACAGCAAGCAAGTAAATCTGAAATTGAATCACAAATGAGCACAACCAGTGCTCTCATCACCATCCATGGGCTACCGTTGCCCAACCATGGATTCCAAACATAACTATCACCATATCCATGACTAAACCAGCCATTTAACCCAAGTTTGATGCTAACATAGACTGACTAACACATCAAGCGATCGTCCTGTAACCGTGGACACGGCTATTCGAATAGTTTTACTCTGATCAGAGGTGTACAACTTTACCCACACGAAATGAACAAGGATCAAATGCTTCACATGCACACAGGTGTGACCTACAAGTGATACAAGCTCATAACATGTCCTTTCCTAGTGACACCCCAACCACCTAAACCACGCCTAGGCCCCCGACGACTTAGCCACGTGCGTGTGATGTGGCCAGCTCACCATCACGGGAGAAACCCCTTGCCAAAACCAGGCACACCCGGGGCACTCCAAAGGGAAAACCACCCTCACGAATGACCAGCGAGACGTAGATGAGCACAGTGCAACATAGTACTAAGACAAGCCGGTCCCAAATAAGGCGTGTGGAAGTACGTATGGTGCTTGAATAGACGTCAACATGTTCGGTCCTTAACAACCCAGACGAGGCTACTTGCATTAGGGAAAATGACCATCCCGTCATCGCCCTATCACCCGTCCAAGTTAAAGCATGTTTCCATATTAATCATTGAGTGAGGTAATCAGATTTTAATGCCCATAAATCGCGGGTGGTGAATAAGTTCATCCGATGGCTCCATCCATCGATTTCTAACAGCAGTAGACCTAAGCATGGCTAAGTATTCGATGATAGAATAAACCATCCTAACCATTTACAATTGAAGGTGACAAGGTTACATGGCAACAATATATTAAAGGAAGGGAAATGCATGAACTTGGATATAAATAACTCTACCCGTTACCGACATTTTAAGGCAATTCAACTCATGCATATATATAGTTTTTGCAAGCAAATAAGTTTTGTGAAATCATAGGTTCAATATCCATAGACGCTTGCTTTGCTGCTGTGCGGAAACACACTTAACCTTTGAGTCTTGCTCCACGTACTACTCCAAATTCTCCGAATCTACCGATAAGAGGCAAATATGCAAATAAGATTCAAATAAATATGCATATGCAACATGCTCTATAAATCATGGCCTAATTACAGTAGGTAGAGAGTATGATAAACTAATTTTAGGAACAAGAATCATCTCATTTACATTTATGGTTCGAGAGGTATAAAAATAACAAGCCATATACACTGAAAATGGCATTGTTGCAGTTACATATGAACTAACCTAAGTCAAATGAAAAACTGACATTTTCTTAACAGAAGTTGAAAAGTTTTCCTTTACAAACATAAGGTCTACAAGGTTATGAATACACAGGGATTTGATTCATTCAAAGATGAGTTAAAATGAAATACTTATGGATTTTTGAAGTTTTCCCATTTCTCAACAAGGTCCAGCTTCTTCTCCAATTGAGCAGGAAGCAGAGACAGCCATGGCTGAGCTCGATCTCAAGCTCGCTGGCAGCAAACGATGGCTCTTATTGGGGCAAGGTCAAAAGAGAACACGGAGAACAAGTCTTTGAGATTCCATTCCTATACTCTACCCAGCCCAGTGGTGGCCGAACAGGTGCAGGCAGCGGCTGCAAGTGGCAGCGCTCGGGATGCCATGCATGTAACGATGCAACGCTGTGGGTGGTTCGCTCTATTGCATGCATGTCAAGAACATCACATGCAAGAAAAACATACATTAAGGACTTGATCCTACTGCTAAGAAGACACTTTTTGGCTTGAGGTGAAGAGCTGATACCTCACCAAAACAGGGAAGCAAAGAAGACACCGAGCCGTTGTCACCAAAGGAGAGAAAACAACGTGCAACCTGCTCCTAGCCTTGAAATCTTGAACCGGCGACCTGGGGAGGAGGCTAGGAATGCTCAGCATATTAGGGAACCTAAGAGAGAAGCTATGGATGGGGAAGGAAGCTCACCAAGTGGAGGAAAACGAAGTGTTACTGCTACTGCACCAAGCAGCAAGCTCCTTCTCTTTTCTTCTCGATCTCCCTCACAAATCTATGCATGTGCAAGCCATTTGGATGGATGGAAAGCTTAGAATCACAAGGATCTAGTGGTGTGACATGCAGGGCTTGATTCTTGCATTTTCAAGAAGATTCGTGAAGGAGAAAATTAGGAGGGAGCTCAGCTCATGGAAGAACAGACAAGGGAGGAAGAAAGGGGAAGAAGATGAAAGGGTTTACTGCTTGCCTTATGAACCTGAGCTGGGTGCACGACCTAGAGGTGGGATGGGGCTTGGTGAAGAGCCTAGGTCAGTGATAGGTGGGGCCAAGTCGAGCTGGGTCCACGGGACAGATAAACGAAGGTTAGAAACATAGGTACACATTGAGACTAGTTGATTTGCAGGCATTTTCTTTCTCTCATTCTTGGGTAACTAGATTGACCTATCTACAAGAGTGTCAAAAATGTGTTTTCTGGTGTGGGGATAGATTGAGTTACCTAGTTTCCATTTTTCAAAGTTTCACTAAAAAATTCATAATATTTTAATTCTGGCAAAAAGGTGAAAAGGGGTATGCTGAGAACTGAATTGAATTTTAATGATGTCAAAACTAAGTGTAAAAATTCTACAAAAATTATATTAACTCATGATAAATAATCTAGTATTTGAATAAATTGTGAAAGTTATACCCTAGTGTTCAAATTAGTGCACAAGTAGATGATGCTTTGATTTGCCGATTTGGTTTTTAATTTGCTCCAAAATTTAATTAAATACAAAAGCTAATGCAAAAATATTAAATATACAACCTATTGATATAAAAGTAATCCTAAATACCTTGTACTAAAAGATAGGACTGTGACACCGCACGCTTATTAGGAACTAACCAAGAATAATTCTCACGAAGCAAGTCTTAATTACTCAAAATGATATTTCTATTAAAGCAGATTAATTAATAAAATACAAAGAATAGAAGAGGATTACCGACAACTCCGGAATTCCTCCAACTTCCTCTACTTTACTCTCTCTCTCTAATTCAAGTATACAATATAGTACAATAGAGCCTCTTATAATTCAGCTTAAGCTTGGAATGTGTGTGAGTGAAGTGAGAATGGGAGCTCTATTTACAGGCAGGTAATGGTGGTTATAACTATGCGAATTGTCGGAATTGCCCCGCAACCGCCATCAGGAGAGCATCTGAAGCGTCCATACCAAAACCTGATCCAACGGCAATCCCCAGGGTTCCGCCGAACCTGGGCTAGGCCAGATGGCCCCCAGATTTGGTCTGGGTCTCCTCCTTGCTCTGTCTTATCCCTTTTTCCGGTAGTTGGGCCCATTTTTTGGTGTTTTGATGGATTTTAGGAGCCCAACTCTTGTATGGATAGAATTCTTTTTCACTTTGGTCTAAATTTCCTCCCAACTTTGGCGGTTTAATACCTGCATCCGAATATATACCAACACTCATAGAATATACCAGAATTAAGCCCTACCACTATGTTAGATATTTTATTATCTAAGTATTATGTAGGTATTGGCGACATAAAATTGGCACTTTATAGCCGCCAACAAACCGCCCACACTTAGCTCTTTACTCATCCAAGGTTAAGAAGCTAGTGTAGAATAAAAATTTCCAAGATATAATGAAGCACATAAATTATTCAAAACCATTCTCGTACCTGTGAACTTTAACAGTGGCTAACTTACCATCTTGGGCCATTGATAAATGGAACGGTCTCAATTCCTGCCTGACTCTTGGGGGTTTTATGCATTTTCACAAAATGGCTATACTCCTCATAATAAATTACTCTCGAATTACTCTGGTGTTTTGATTTTGTGGGTCCTCACCAAGGCACATTTTGCCAAATTGTCCCTAGGCTGTGTAGGTGGAGCTTGGTAGGGATAAATTGGACATACCAGCATCATATATATTGCAAAGCCAAATAAATGGACTCAAGAAGATAAGCAGGTATTGGCGGCATAAATTTGACATTTAATAGCCACCAACAACTATTTAATGACCTAGTTTAAAAAAGATTCTTTTTATATTATACTAACCTACATACATGCATATATTAGTGCTGTTGGCAAATAACCATATAATCCAAAATATAATTATACGAGAAACGACTGGGTGAACATATCAAATTTATACACATTTACTGCAAATATGAAGTGATTGGATAGGGCCAATCTGCCATCAACAAAAGCCAAGTCGCTAAGGTGTAGAGCCCAATCTTAGGCCTTGTTTGATTCAGCTTAGGATTATTATAATCTAAATTATTATGAGTAAGCTGAAACAAACAAGTAGATTATCATAATCTGTAAGCCAGATTACTATAATCTAATAATCTTCTCTGGAGGAGCTTTTTCCAGATTATTGGGTGGCTAAAGACCCACTACCCTTAGATGCCTTCATAATCTAGAGAAACAAACAACTCACTGCTTATTTTATGTTAGCTTATTATAATCCAGCTTAGAGTAATCTGATTTAATAATCTAGATTATAATAATCTTAAGCTAAAACAAACAGTGCCTTAACCAGTGGGTTCTCGTTCTTTCTCTTATAGCTAATCACCAGTACATAGTGTTGACCACACGTCCGCACCAATGTCGGCTGAGTCACTGGTGAATTCTGACCCGCACCCCCAGTCACTAAATCTTGGCTACAGCCCTGAGTCAGTGATATGCAGTTTGGTCCTTAATCAACTCAGGCGAACAATCCTCTTATTGGTATGCAACTACCGTCATATGCATACCGTTTACCGCCCAAGTCTAAAATTCACATTTTTCATCATTTTAGTGCACAAATATTCAGAGCGTCACCTCTGTCCATAAGGTTTAAAAATGTCCAAACAGAATATATAAGTGATTCACATAAAAGCTCTAGGCATGGCTAAGCAGGGTACACATAAAACTTAAATAGTTTCATTTGAGCAATAACAATGTACTCTAAATATTCCTATGGCTACAAACAGCAAGTTGGCAAGGTTTTCAATGGTGGTTATGCACCAAGTAGGATATAGCTATCATTTTCCGAATTTTGAAGATAGTCAATCTACCCTATAGTTAAACAAATACTTTCACTCATTCTTTCATTCATTACTCAACGGTTCAGATTATCCCTGTGAAATCCAATGCTCCAGATTCACCCTCCCAACAAACGAGCGCCCCCTTCCCACCCTAACCGCGCCCAAACCGTGATCGCTCCTCCCCAGCCCTAATCTCTCTCCTCTCCCTCTCACGCCGTCACGCGCCGCCAAAGATCTTCACCATCACGCCGCCCCGCCACGATTGACGTCGCCGCTGACCCCCAGCTTCTCGTAGAACGCTAAACCCTAACGTCCCCTCTCTCCCCGCCGCTCGAGGTCGCGCGATCATCGCTGCTGCTTGTCGCCCGGAGCGAGCGATGCGGTCACCGGAGATGAGCACAACCGCTGGGGCACCACGCTTTCTTGATCGGAGGCCAGCACGATGGAGGAGGTTGCGGGAGAGACGCCGCCACACGCTGTTGATCCGGTTCCTTGCTACTAGATCAGGATGCAGTCCCATTTTTTTCATAATCTGCATGTAATCCTAGGGTTGGAGGAAAGGCACTGTGGAGAGAAGAAAGTGGAGACGGGGTGCCGGCGTGCTGATGCAGACGAGTGGCCAAGAATAGGTGAATAGCTCTGTTCTATTGCTAGCTAGCTTCTTTTTTTTACTTACTATGACAAATTGATCGATCCCCCTGTTGGATTTTTATTAATTCTGATGGAGGAATGACGTTTTGTTTCGACCCCCCCCCGCCGCTCGGAAAAGCTAATCCGCGCGCGCGCGCCGGCGGCACGCGTTTCGGCCCAGAGGGCCTAGCGCCGGCGTGCGCGCCACCCTTTTTTTTCCCTTTTTTTTTTTCCGATTTTTTCGTTTTTTCACACTTTTTTCTGATTATTTTTTTAATCTTTTAGCATATTTTGAGTTTGAAAGTTTTAAATTTTGAGTTGAAAATTTTCAAATCTGAACTTCAAAGTTTTTAAATCTCGACTTGAAAGTTTTCAAATCTCGATTTGAAAATTTTCAATTTTTTTCAAATCTTGATCTGAAAGTTTTCGAATCTCGATTTGAAAGTTTTCGAATTTTGAGTTGAAAGTTTTCAAATTTATCAAATCTGGACTTGAAAGTTTTCGAATCTCGATTCGAAAGTTTCGATTCTGAGTTTAAAGTTTTCAAATCTCGAGTTGAAAGTTTTCAAATCTCGAGTAGAAAGTTTTCAAATCTGAGTTGAAAGTTTTCAAATATTAAGTTGAAAGTTTTCAAATCTGGGTTGAAAGTTTTCAAATCTGAGTTGAAAGTTTTTAAAATTTGACTTTAAAATTTAAAACTTAAATCGAAAGTTTTCAAATCTAACTTAAAATTTTTTTAATCTGTTAGTAAAAAAATCTCCAAAAAAATCTCCAGAATCTTTCCTAATTACTATCATTAGTGTTAAGTATATTAACTAATATAGATAGTTAAAACTAAAGAGAAGGGGGAGTGCTCGCCAACTGCTTTTCCTGGCGCGCACGCGCATGCTAGCCACCCCCATAGAGGAATAGCAAGCTAAGACACGTTCTTGAGATTCTTTAAACAATCAATTATTTACTTGTTGGTAAATCATGCATCTACAGTTAGATTTGTGCTTTCCGTGATTGCATTACATCACCTGAAGTAATCAACAGATTTGAGCATTTTGTGTATGCAAGTAGTTGAAGAATTTCACCATGTTCTGCTTGATATGAACATTATGCTAGAGTTCCAGTAGATCCTGGCATCACAGTCCCCTAGGTTTGGTAAATTCAAATTTACCATGTTACTACGACATGTACGATAATTTGCAGGAATATGAAATTATTTTTAGACCAAATATATTACAACAATATATATACCATTGTTTGGTTTTTCAGGTTTTGAGACATTTGAACTTATTTTGCTAAAAATATGTATCTTTTAGCATATGATTGTTTAATTCATATTACTAAATATCGTCGTAGCGTTAGTACGGGCATATTACTAGTAGTTATAATTACACATGCATCTCTATAAATGAACACTTTTAGCCCGAAACACATGGGATTCAATATGTTCAAAGGGAGAGGAAAAACTTGCCTTGATCAATGTCCTCACTGAGGTCAGCAATATATCCAATTTCCTCACCGATATCGAATTTGTCCTCTAAAAGAAATAACAGTAATCAAATAAATGCCAAAACATGTAAAAAATTAAAATGCTCTAAAATGCATGAGTTCACTACTGTGTATAGGTGCACATGATTTTTAGTGAAGGAATTTTCTATTTTATCACTTTGCATTTGTGAGTTATTACTTTTCAAAGTTTAATGCTAGCTCTAGGTTAATTATGTCTTATTAAGCTTTTGATACATTTTAGGTACAAATTTTGTGAAGTATTAGGTTACTGAAGTGAAGTTTACGTTCTCATGAGTTCAACAAAATTAGTTTCATCATTTTTAGAGTTAGCATGATTTTATTATGAATTTTATAAGTTGTATGTCACAATACAGGCTTTATTAGCTATACCCATTTTTAGAAAAGTTTCTAGTACTGTATGTGCAACATTTTATTTTACAGTAAATAAGTTCGTGAGATTACCAGCCTAACCAATTTGTAATTACTTCATTTAGAGTTGGAATGAATTTTATATAGATTACAGAATTCCTATACTATTCTTTTACATTAATTCATTGTACCAAATTCTGAGATGTTTTGAGTACTGTTTCTCCTAGATATCAGGTTACAGAGTTGAAGTTCATACTTTTGTGAAGCTAACAAATACTTAGTTTGACCCATTTGAAGTTAAAATGAATTACTTATGGATTGTATAGCTTGTAGTTTACATTATAGTAGTAATTTTACTACACAGTTATTTGGTGATGATTTTGTTATTGAAAGTGTCATGTTTTACCTTATGACTTTCAGGAACATGATTCTCTGAGCATACTAAAATTAAGTTCATCTCAAAATGAGTTAATATGAATTTTCTATGGATTTTACAAGTTAGAGATTGCTTTATGTATATTATTACACATACAAATTTTAGAGACATTTCTTCTACTTAAGTGCCAAGTTTTATTTTACCCTATTAAATATTATAATTTTGTGAATATACAGATATTTGGTTCATCCAAATTGGAGCTAAAATGGATTCTATATGCATTTACAAGTTTACTAATTTTTCTGTTGAACAATAATTACTTTAGTTATTTTATTTACGTTTTCCAGATTTTAAATAGGATGGGTCCATAGGTCAGTTTCAGGAACATTTGCAGAAAATTCCCTGGGTTTCTAAAGAATCAACCCGAAGTCCTTAGCACATGTTTAAATCATCTTTATTAAGAGTTCACAGGTTTTTACATATTTACAACTAAGTCCTGGGTCCAAAAGTCATACCAAGCAATCTTTCAAAGTGAACATTACAAGTTTTAAACTATTACTAATCAAAGCTGTGAAATACTTGGTAGCAGTTTTCACAGAACTTAAAGCAATTGTATGTCAAAGAAAGCAAATAGCCTTCCAAAGTTCAAGCAGCACAAAATTCGCTAATACCTAAATCTGTCAAACAGTTAAGGGGTTTCCTTAGGTTAGCTGGCTATTATAGAAAGTTCATCAGGCAATATGGACTCATTACAAAACCTGTGACCAATTTGCTCGAGAAGGAGCTGATATTCCATTGGGGTTTGGTTGAACAAGAATGTTAGCAACCCAACAGGAGATAGTTCACGGAATCCAACAAGATTGGTGCCGCCACCGCCTTCGCCACCGTTCTTTTCTTAATTGTTCGATCGGAAAGGAAACAGAGTAGTTATAGTATTACATTCCAGTTTCTCTCTCTCTCTCTCTCTCTCTCTCACACACACACATTACTCCTTGTGGGCCGGGAAGGTGCTCATTTGGCCTATTCCGGAACATACTCTTTAGGATTACATTTACGAGTACGACCTGTCTTTTCTGTAGAAGTTTGATGCTCCTCCAGCTTGTCGCTCCCCTGTATATCATCAAGCAAGGGCAGGTTCCTGGCAATCCCCTCTGCTTGAGTTTGAGCTTGTCCCCAAGTCAAAGCATTTGGAAAATGTTGGCACAACTCCACCAGATCCTCCCAAGTTTCCTGACCTGAAACATCTCCGGACCACTGAACAAGAACCTGAGTAACAAGAGATTTACCCTTCAGAACTTGACGAGTGACATGAATATCCACCGGATCTTGAGATGACCCAATGCAGTAAGCTGGGGTTGACAGCTTTAGTGAAACCCTCTGCAGAATTGAGCTAAGTAACATGAAATACAGGGTGAATACTGCTGTCAGGAGGTAGTTGAAGACGATAGGCGACTTTGCCAACTTTATCTAATATCTGAAAAGGGCCAAAATATATGAAAGAGAGTTTGTGATTTGCCCTCCTAGATACTAAAGACTGCACATATGGTTGCAACTTTAAATAGACCAAATCAACAATACGAAATTCTCTGAAACTGTTGTTTTTATCTGCATAACTCTTCATTTGTCGCTGAGCTCTGTTCAAGTGCAGTTTCAACAGCTGAACCATAGATACTCTCTCCTTCAACCTAACATCCAAATCAGGAACAGAGCAAGAATCATCCCTAATTTCAAAGTGGCCGGGAGGGTAACCATATAACACCTCAAAAGCGGACTACAAGATGGCAGAATGGTAAGAAGTATTAAACCAGAATTCAGCCAAATAGAGCCAAGAATTCCACTTAGTAGGGATGGTATGAACAAAGCAACGCAAATAAATTTCTAGACACTGATTAACACGCTCTGTTTGTCCATCAATCTGAGGGGGAGAAGCGGTGCACAAATGTAATTGTGTACTCCCTCCGTCCCAGAATATAGCAACCTAGGACCGGATTGTTTTTTTTTCTCACGGGAGATGTATGTTAGTAATTAATTAGTGTTATCAACCTAAACTATAAACGGTGTTTCACAGTAATTAGTGATGCTAATTCCAATCCACCTAATTCGATATTTGAAAAATGACGCGCACTTGTTGCATATGAACTACAGAATAATTCTACTTAGATGTTTCCATGTCCTACCTTCCCTTTCCGGCTTAATTTTTCTCTCCATCTCTTTTCTTATCAAACTGAATTATTAGTGACCCAGCACCAACAATGTTCCCCCAGCTTTCCAAGAAACCCGATCGTCGCCACGTGCGACAATGGACTCCAATCAGCTAGCATGATAAATCTGAGACACGGATGGGGATCACCAGCGGTGTCCTGATGAGAAAGGCCCTTTTGGAGATCAGAATGATGAAGTAGCATTAAGAAATGGATGATCCTGAACTGTATATATGCCGCCTGCCTTGGAGGGATGCGAGCTTCTTCAGACAACTCACGCATTAACAGCCAAGCCCGGGAATCTGGAGACAAGGGCATGATTTTGAGGGATGTGGATGCATGTGCCTGCCCCATGATCTGATCCTCCATCTCTCCTCCTCTTGGGCACCATGCGTACATGCGCTGGACTTGTCCTCCATGTCTTCTTGGTTAGTACAGTAGACAATAGGCATACAGGGGAGGCAACGGATGGATTGCCATTGATTCAGTACTGTGCTGTGTACTTTACAGATGATGGCATCCCAATGCTTTCTTGTTCCCTTCCCCCCTAGCTAGCTGTGCTAAATCTGTGAGGATACGCTACCATTATCTAAGTACAATTGCCAGCAGGTTTAAGGATGTAATTTATCGTGTCCATTGCAGATAATGAACTGCAAATCTATCAAGTTAATTTCACCTAACACACATGATTAAGCCTACGGGTCTGTTTGTGTTCATGCCATGACGATGGTGTGCTCTCTGCAATCGTGCCGCAAGCAAACACATAGTTTGTTGCACTAATTAACCGGCTTGGCGTTGACCCTTCTACACAACAAATACTAATCTTTTGTAACGTTCATGTGTGTCAAGAACTTAAGATAGTTCAAGCATCGAACCATGAATCAGACAGGACCTACTTGATTTGATCTGATAAGGTAAATTATAGCTCTAGCTGTCGTTTAAATCCTGCAGTGTTTCACTGACCGACCCATGAGGACAACCAAATTTTAAAAAGAGTAAATTTAACAAAACTACATATACTTTAGTTGAATTATCACAAAACTATAAATTTAAGGCTAAGGCTAAATATCTTAAGACTACATATTTAATAATAATAATAAAATTATTCCAAAACTACATAATTTAGGGTTTAAATCCCTAGCAATAATGTTATGTTTGAATAATTAGCATCCAAGTTTTCTGATTAAATTGATGCTCAACATGTGATTTTGTGATAACTTTATTATTAAATTTGTAGTTTTGTGGTACTGCATCACAAATATGTAGTTCTATAATAACTTCGGTGCTATAAATATGTAGATTTATGATAAATCATTGTTTGATAAAAGATTTCTATAGTTTTGTCATCATTAGTCTTATAAAAATTACTTTCATAAATGTGGGCAATGCTACATTATGAAACGGATGGAGTACAAGCATAATTAAACTCATGAGACTAAACTGCAGCTAACAACACCTAATTAAATGACTGATCTATACCCATCAATGTTCGTTCCATTGCTCTCTGAAAATAATCTCGACTCTCGACTGCTATCTCCTTTTCGCTGGACCAGCGAAGAGCGCTAGCCCAAGTAAGATCGAGGAAAGGGTGGTGGTCTGAAAAAATGAGCACGACGCCACAGACCAACAGGTTGCACTACGTTTAATTTCTCCGTTTAGAAATTAATTCCTTAGGTATCATTAAGTACATGAACAGTACTTGCAACTCACTCAGCCAAGTGCTTACCGAGAGTTACTATGGTAATCTGCCTCTCGCATTTTGGATAGTTTTGATGGATATCATTGTTGGCGGTATGGCATGAGGCCCTTCGACCAAAATCCGCCGAAAGCTATGCGATGAGTGGGGATTCAAGCCCGAGACATCAAAGTTAGTCGGGGCGAAGTCCCCCCATGGCGAAGACTATGGAACAAGGACGGCGAGAGGTGAGGGATCGCGCGGGTACTCTGCCAAGCCAGAGGCCTCTTGGGCGAAGGATGCAGGGCGAAGAGTATATGCCGAAGGGAGACGACTTCGCCAAAGCAAGCTCGACCCCACGAGGGCCGAAGAAGCCTTTCCGGCCCATCAAGCCTAGGGGCTATTGGGCCGACGATAGCCCGACGGCCCATCAGGGGCCCGTGAACCTCAATTACACTATGTACCCATGTAAATGTCCCTTTCATAAGGGTAACCATGTAAATTCCCCTGTATAATCAAAACTCTAGTAGTAAGAACATGTAATAGGGGGCTATAAATAGTCTCATAGGGCCATGTAATGGGGGGATCCCGAAGAAAAATTCTCTAATTAAGAGACTTTACTTATTTCCCAACCACTGTTGAGTGACCACGTCTTTCGACGTATGCGGTTGTCGTTTCGACAACAGCTGGCGCCGATCGTGGGGACCTCCGAGCGAAACCATTGAGAGCGAATGCCACCGAAGAAGGTCATGAAGGACAAGGTTACAAGGCGAAAGGAAAGCGACGCCAGGGCGGATATGGCCGCCGAAGAGGGAGCAGAGCCTTCGGCGCCCGTTGCCGAAGATGGAGGAGCGCCATCTGCTTCCGCACCTGTGCCATCACTACCGCCTTCGGCCCCTGCCACCTCTGTGCAGGTGCCGAACGCGGCTGACATGGCAAAGGCGGCTGCGGCGGCAAGGGCACTCCAGACCAGGGCAGAGATCCTTTCGACAAGCCAACTGCTGGTGCCCCAAGCCGCTCCGTCGCAGTCGGTAGCGGCCCCAACTACGCTCACCGCTGTGCAAACCCAAGTCAACCCTGACCCCGAAACACAAACCGAAGCCGACATGGAAACCATGCGACAGAACATGACACGACTCCAAGACATGCTTCGCCAAATGCAAGAACAGCAGCAAGCATACGAGGCGGCAAGACGATCCAAGGTCGCTTCGGCACCAATCCTCCAGTATTCGGCAGGCTATATCCCACCCCAAGTCTATCCACAAGTGCCGACCCAGCCCCTTCCACCACAAGTCGCGCAAGCGCCAATGTCATGGTGCGCCTAGTTGGTTGTCGTTGAATCAGCCAGGTCTGGGGGCTTCGCCGTGGAGTCAAGGACCGCAGTTCGACTTCATCAATGCTGCTCAGGCACCAACCATTCGGCCGCAAGCACCAACGTCAGGCTTCGGAGCAAACCAGGCACCAAACCAGGTCGCCATGACATGGTCACAGCCAATTATCGACCCATCCATGGCGGCTCAGCAAGCATCACCAATCGGAGCCGGGCAGCCGAATGCCAAGGCCCAACCTCATGCGCAAGCCGTGATTTCGCCCTTCGCCACACCGTACCCACAGCAAGGTGCCGTGAACATGGCAGGGAGCGAAAAGGGGCTACCGCTGAGTGGGGGAATCAAGGCCCGTCCAATCCCACCCCAGTTCAAGTTCCCACTCGTCCCACGCTACTCAGGCGAAACCAACCCAAAGGAATTCCTCTCCATTTATGAGTCCGCGATCGAAGCGGCTCATGGCGACGAAAATACCAAGGCAAAGGTAATACATCTCGCTATACACGGCATCGCCCGTTCTTGGTATTTTAATTTACCAGCCAATAGCATTTACTCATGGGAGCAATTACGCGATGTCTTTGTCCTTAACTTTCGAGGCACCTATGAGGAGCCGAAGACGCAGCAGCACCTGCTCGGCATTCGCCAGAGGCCGGGGGAGTCGATAAGGGAGTACATGCGTCGCTTCTCGCAAGCCCGGTGCCAAGTTCAAGACATAACCGAGGCGTCTGTCATAAACGCCGCTTCGGCCGGTCTACTCGAGGGCGAACTCACAAGAAAAATCACCAACAAGCAGCCACAGACGCTTGAGCACCTACTTACATCATTGACGGGTACGCAAGGGGCGAAGAGGATTCCAACCGACGGCAAGCAATACAAGCTGAGTATGATAAGGCTTTCGTCGCCGCTGCCCAAGCCCAAGCACAAGTTCAAGTTGCCGAACCACCTCCTCTCGCTGTTCGCCAGCCCCAGCCGGCGATCCAAGGACAACCGCCAAGGCAAGGTCAAGCCCCCATGATCTGGAGGAAGTTCAGAACCGACCGTGCGGGCAAGGCTGTGATGGCTGTCGAAGAAGTGCAAGCCCTCCGCAAGGAGTTCGACGCCCAGCAAGCAAGCAACCATCAGCAGCCTGTCCACAAGAAGGTCCGAAAAGACCTCTACTGCGCCTTCCACGGACGCTCTTCGCACACCACGGAGCAATGCCGAAACATTCGGCAACGTGGCAACGGGCAAGATCCAAGGCCGTAGCAGGGAGCAGCTGTCGAAGCACCTCGTGAAGCAGCTCAAGAACAAGCACCCCCGGCCGAACAGTGCCAAGACGCGCAGCGCAGAGTAATCCAAGTGATTACAAGGGCCGACCCGCCGATCTAGCTGTCGAAGCGACAAAAGAAGATGCAGCTACGAACGGTCCACAATATCACTTCGGCTGGCGAAGGGGCCCCGCAGTATCTGAACCAGCAAATTTCTTTTGGGCCAGGAGATGCCGAAGGAATAATGTTCCCGCATCAAGATCCTTTGGTGATCTCAGCCGAGATAGCTGGTTTCAAGGTCCGGCGAATCTTGGTGGACGGAGGGAGTTCGGCCGATGTCATCTTCGCCGAAGCATATGCCAAGATGGGGTTAGCCACCCAAGCCCTTACCACAGCACCAGCATCGCTCCGAGGTTTCAGCGGAGAAGCAGTTCAAGTTCTTGGCCAAGCACAGTTGATGGTAGCCTTCGGCATGGGGGAAAACAGACGCGAAGAGCAAGTATTGTTCGACGTTGTCGACATCCCGTACAACTACAACGCCATCTTCGGCCGTGTAACCTTGAACAAGTTCGAAGCCATTTCCGACCACAATTATCTCAAGCTCAAGATGCCCGGCCCGACAGGAGTGATCGTGGTCAAGGGGCTTCAGCCTTCGGCTGCTTCAAAAGGCGATCTAGCCATAATCAATAGAGCAGTGCATAATGTTGAGGCCGAACTGCATGACCGTGCGAAGCATGCGCCAAAGCCCGCCCCTCACGGCAAGATAATCAAGATACAGATTGATGATGCCGACCCCACAAAGCTCGTATCGCTGGGGGGCGACATAGGCGAAGAAGAAGCTGAGAACATCCTAGAGGTACTCAAGAAGAACATTGATATCCTAGAGGTGTTTCGACAGATCTCATCATGCATCACCTGGCAGTCAAGCCGGATGCCAAGCCAAGGAAACAGAAGCTACGCAAGATGTCCGCTGATCGCCAAGAGGCAGCAAAAGCCGAAGTCCAAAAATTGCTCAAGGCTGGGGTCATTCAAGAGATTGACCATCCTGAGTGGCTGGCGAATCCAGTGCTGGTGCGGAAGTCAAATGGCAAATGGCGCATGTGTATCGATTTCACAGATTTAAACAAAGCATGTCCGAAGGACGATTTCCCCTTGCCACGGATCGACTAGCTCGTGGATTTGACAGCTGGCTGTGAACTCATGAGCTTACTAGATGCATATTCCGGCTATCACCAGATCCGCATGAACCCGGCCGACATCCCCAAGACAGCCTTCATCACACCATTTGGCACCTTTTGTCACCTTAGGATGCCTTTCGGCTTGAGGAATGCCGGAGCAACCTTCGCCAGGCTGGTGTACAAGGTCCTTTACAAGCAGTTGGGGCGAAATGTGGAAGCTTATGTCGACGACATCGTCGTAAAAAGCCGCAAGGCTTTCGACCACGCGTCCGACCTACAGGAGACCTTCGACAACTTGCGCGCAGCGGGTATGAAACTGAATCCTGAAAAGTGTGTTTACGGCGTTCGCGCAGGCAAGTTGTTGAGTTTCCTTGTTTCTGAAAGAGGCATCGAGGCGAATCCCGAGAAAATCGATGTCATTCAGCAAATGAAGCCTCCGTTGAGCGTACGTGAAGTACAAAAGCTCGCAGGCCGAATTGCGGCACTCAGTCGATTCCTCTCAAAGGCAGCCGAAAGAGATTTGCCCTTCTTCAAAACCCTCCGGGGCACGGGAAAATTCAACTGGACACCCGAATGCCAAGCAGCGTTCGACGAGCTAAAGCAATACCTACAAAGCCCGCCAGCTCATATCAGCCCAGCACCAAGAAGCGAACTGCTACTATACTTGGCAGCTTCGCTAGTGGCAGTCAGTGCTGCTCTCGTCCAAGAAACAGATTCAGGCCGGAAACCGGTCTAATTCGTCTCTAAAGCATTGCAAGGAGCGAAGACAAGATACATTGAAATGGAAAAGCTCGCTTACGCCCTGGTGATGGCCTCACGCAAGCTTAAGCATTACTTTCAGGCCCACAAAGTCATAGTGCCATCGCAGTACCCTTTAGGCGAAATACTCCGGGGCAAAGAAGTTACTGGCCGGCTTAGCAAGTGGGCAGCAGAGCTATCCCCTTTCGACTTACATTTTGTTGCCCGCACTGCTGTCAAGTCCGGGAACAACTAACCGAACACCGTTACACTCGATCAAAACGAAAGCACGAGTGTTTCCTCCAACGCAGAATAAAACGGATCAAAAACGGAAGCCGAAAGCTAAAAAGTCAAAAACCTATTTCGCTAATATACGCAAAGGGGCCGACAATTTCCGACCCAACGAAAGCACGCGAAGTGACAATGCAAAAATAGCGAAAAGGAAATAAAACACATCTTTATTGATTTTAAAGAAAAATATATCGAAGAATACAAACCCAGCAACATGGTACAAGTGAAAGAAAAAGCAATGGCTTTACAGCCCAGCTTACAGATAAACTACATCTTCGCTCCCACAATCACTCTCTCTCTAAGGAATGATCGGGCGAACTGGGTTCGCCATCACTACTAATATCATACACGACCCTAAGAGGAGAAGGGGGTGAAACACAGACTAGACTGTAACGACGCTGGGAGATCGCCTCCTGCAGATCGGTCTTCTGATGGTTTCGCCAAAAGCGAGCCATATCCTCCAAACGTTTTGTATGAACAAGATCGTAGTCTTCTAAGGTTCGCCCGTAGCCAGCCGGCAACCTTAAAAACCATATAGCTACGGCTGTTTATCACCATTTCGCGATAAATAGGCCGAAATGGGCATGGCACCTTTGGCAAACCCTTCAACGCCACAAATTTCTCGTTTTTGCTTCGCCAATCCCCAGAGGGGGGCCGAATACACAATTTTCGGTGAACACCCTGTTAAACAGTGCAGAAAGGGCAAAAGACTATTTGTATAGTAAGAATAGGCGAAACAAGAGCAAATATTACATAATACGAAAATGACGTAATCATATACGCCAAAGGCATCGACCATAAAAAGTGTCTAAGATAGAGTCATACATTCCAAATACCCAAAGGGACTTTCTCGGCTACAATAAGGAGGGTAAGAGGCCGAATGTACATTGTTCGCCTTTCCCGGCAAACGCAAAAAAGAAGAAGAAAAACTTCAAAAATCTAAGGAAAGGGCGAGTGTGTCGATTTGGTATGTCGCAAGGCTGCAGTTCGACACAACCAACAACACAGCAGAATACGAAGCTATTCTTCTGGGCCTAAAAAAGGCAAAAGCATTGGGGGTTCGACGCTTGCTCATCCGAACCAACTCCAAGTTGGTGGCAGGTCACGTCGATAAGTCCTTTGAGGCAAAGGAAGAAGGAATGAAGAGGTATTTGGAGGCTGTTCGGTCTATGGAAAAGTGCTTCGCCGGCATAACGGTCGAACATTTACCTAGAGGCCAGAACGAGGAAGCAAACGCCTTGGCGAAATCTGCTGCTTATGGGGGCCCACATTCGCCGGGCATCTTTTTCGAAGTCCTATACGCACCAGGTGTGCCCGCAGAGGGCCTAGATGTCATGGCGATCGACCAGGCAGAACTGGGCGAGGATCCAACAGACTGGCAAACCCCATTCGTAAGATACTTCAAGAGCGGCTGGCTCCCGGAAGATGAAGCAGAAGCAAAGCGCTTACAGCTCAGAGCCGCGAAATACAAAATGGTCTCGGGCCAACTATATCGTTCCGGCATACTCCAACCTTTGCTTCGCTGCATCTCTTTTGCCGAAGGCGAGGAAATGGCGAAGGAAATACACCAAGGGCTCTGTGGCGCACACCAGGCCGCAAGAACAGTTGCCTCCAAAGTGTTTCGACAAGGAGTATACTGGCCCACCGTGCTGAAAGTCTGTGTTGAGCAAGTCAAGAAGTGTGAAAGCTGTCAGCGCCATGGCCGAAGCCAAACTGCGCCCCAATACAAACTGCAACCCATCGCACCAATCTGGCCCGTCGCTAGATGGGGGTTGGACATCATTGGGCCGTTCCCGGTGGCTCGAAATGGGTACAAGTTCGCAATTGTGGCCGTAGAATACTTCTCCCGATGGATTGAGGCCGAACCACTTGGAGCGATCACTTCGGCAGCAGTACAGAAGTTTGTATGGAAAAACATTGTTTGCTGTTTCGGAATGCCAAAAGAGTTCATCACGGACAACGGCAAGCAGTTCGACTCTAGCAAGTTTAAAGAGTTGTGCGAAGGGCTTAACCTGGAAATCAGGTTTGCGTCGGTCGCACACCCACAGTCAAACGAGGCGGCTGAACGCGCAAATGGTAAGATCCTAGAAGCACTAAAGAAAAGGCTTGAGGGGGCAGCGAAGGGCAAATGGCCGGATGAAATGCTATCTGTTCTCTGGGCCCTTCGGACGACCCCCACAAGGCCAACCAAGTTCAGCCCGTTCATGCTCCTCTATGGCGATGAGGCAATGACCCTGACAGAGCTAGGGGCTAATTCACCAAGGGTGATGTTCTCTGGGGGCGAAGAAGGGCGCGAGGTGTCGCTCGAACTCCTGGAGGGGGTGAGAGTCGAAGCACTAGAACACATGCGCAAATATGCCACAGGCAATTCGGCAACTTATAACAAAAAAGTTCGTCCAATGGAGCTGTTGCCCGGCCACCTCGTCCTAAGAAGGAAAGCTGCTGTTTATGCAAATAAGCCATATTATGCCATCCTTTGTTATCCTGTGCACTTGCATATTTGCTGTGTGGCTTGTTGAGTATGTCATATGCTCATTCTTGCAATATTCATTCATCAGAGGAGGAGTACTTCAGTGAAGGTGATGATCTGGAGGATTAGGTTTTGTTCGGGTCAAGTTGCTTGTGGAGTGGAGTCGCCATAGCTGTTCCGTATTTGTTTTGTTTCCGCTGCATAGAATTTTATTCTTTTGAGAGGAACTATCCACCTCTGTAATAATTTATTATTTTGCGAATATTAATTAGATGTTTAATAGTACTCTATTATCAAATTGTTATTGTGTGCCTCGGCTGATTCCTGGACGAGGATTTAACACACATGTAAGAGTTTGGAATTTTCGATAGAAATCCTGGCGTGACAATGTGTGTCGATTTCACAGACCTAAACAAGGCATGTCCGAAGGACGATTTCCCCTTGCCCCGGATCGACCAACTCGTGGATTCGACAGCTGGGTACAAACTCATGAGCTTCTTGGATGCATATTCCGGCTATCACCAGATCCACATGAACCCGGCCGACATCCCCAAGACAGCCTTCATCACACCATTTGGCACCTTTTGTCACCTCAGGATGCCTTTAGGCCTGAGGAATGCCGGGACAACCTTCGCCAGCCTGGTGTACAAGGTTCTTTACAAGCAGTTGGGGCGAAATGTGGAAGCTTATGTCGACGATATCATCGTAAAAAGCCGCAAGGCTTTTGACCACACGTCCGACCTGCAGGAGACCTTTGACAACTTACGCGTGGCGGGTATGAAACTGAATCCTGAGAAATGTGTTTTTGGTGTTCGCGCGGGCAAGTTGTTGGGTTTCCATGTTTCTGAAAGAGGCATCGAGGCGAACCCCGAGAAAATCGATGCCATTCAGCAAATGAAGCCTCCGTCGAGCGTACGTGAAGTACAAAAGCTCGCAGACCGAATTGCGGCACTCAGTCGATTCCTCTCAAAGGCAGCCGAAAGAGGTTTTCCCTTCTTCAAGATCCTCCGGGGCGCGGGAAAATTCACCTGGACACCCGAATGCCAAGTAGCGTTCGACGATCTAAAGCAATATCTGCAAAGCCCGCCCGCTCTGATCAGCCCAGCACCAGGAAGCGAACTGCTACTATACCTGGCAGCTTCGCCAGTGGCAGTCAGTGCTGCTCTCGTCCAAGAAACAGATTCAGGCCGGAAACCGGTCTAATTCGTCTCTAAAGCATTGCAAGGAGCGAAGACAAGAACCCGGATTTTTTTTAAAAGGTTCGGCATGCCCCAAAAAGGTAAAATCATTCCGGGAAACAA
>CM020181.1:33588578-33668314 GCA_009805545.1 Oryza longistaminata
GCAACAAACAGTTACCATGCGCCTTAGCACCACCACGGTCTTGAAAGAACTGTGACAATACCCCTCGCACAACACAACTCACCACATTGCACCGTTCCTGGATCATAATCTCCCCCTCAAAACCAGAGGCAATGGACTCCCCAGCGACCCCCACGGACTTCTCGCCGCTTCACAGTCTGGCACACTACAATGAATCATGCATATACAAAAGATAAAGCTGTGCCATGCTGGCTTGTGGTTGGCACGGTAAATGTTTCACAACAGTAGCTCGCGAACCGGTCTTAACTGTCAAGAGCACAACCATCAAAACCATATGCTCACAACCCACCTTAACCAAGTTTTAATATTTAATTAATTAACATAACAACACGATTAACCATCGTGAGCTACCATTAAATATAACCATAATTAATAATAATATAATATAGTTTTATGTATAATCCCATTAATTAGCTAATGTTCTAAGCATGGCTAAGCAATTATACATATATAGCATTTAGCTGAACCAATCCAATATAAGGTTCATGCTGGTCAAATTATAACCCATAGGAAAATAAAGTCATCTTCGGCCATTAATTAATTGGGAAAGGTTCACACACAATGACATTCGAAAAATGCTATAAGTTGAATTAAAATAATAGCTTTAAACGGGTTCAACATGCTCAAAGGTTGTTAGGATCTGTGTGACTTGCCTTGAGCTTCCACAAAACCTCCGAACCTTCCTCAACTGAAACGCTCTCCTACGTGGAACGTCGGAAACTAGAGCAAAAAGACAAAATCAACAAAACAAGTACAAAACAAAACAGTACATGTGAATATTTTAACATGTAGATTCGATTTTAGAAAAATTTAGCAACTTGAACCACTCGAATCGGAGCTACGATGAATTAGTTCTAATTTTTCCGAAGTTTTAATCTATTTCATCTATTAAGAAAAAACTAAAAAGAAAGGTTTATGCGTCATGCTGACGTCATCAACGACGTCCACGGCTCGGGCGACAACCTCGCCGGAGCTAGAGACTCGGCCGGAATTTTGGAGGCACCTACGCGCAGAGGACAACCACGCGATCTCAACGGACTCACCATGCGACGAACGACGACGGATGGTGGCCGGCGGCGAGCTTATGCGGCGGCGGTGGCTCGGTCGACGGCGGCGGCGGCGCTACGGTGACCGGCGACGCGGAGAGGGGGCGCCGGCTTCTACTCCCTCACGCGCACCTAACGGCGGCGACGGCAAGCGGCGGCGACGACGCAAGCGGCGGCGCGGGGCGACTGACCACCGGCCGGCGATGGCGGCGGCTTGGACGGCGCGGCGACGACGCTACGGGCACTAGAGAGCTCAGGAAAGGGGGCAAATGAAAGAGGGCGACTAGGGGTCCTTTATATAGCGCTTGGATTGGAGAAATGGACTCCTACCGCGAGGAATCGAGCGGGAAATCTTCTGGTTGTTTTTGGGGATAAACTCGAATATGAGTCCGATTCGGTTAAAATACTCAACGATTTGCTCCGAATCTTGGGGGTAAAGATAGAGGAGAACACGGGATCAAAACCCCTCTAACATCGCTCGTGGCGGTGGCGGACGGGATGGGAGACGGCGAGGACCGGGACAACCTAGTCCGCCTCAACGCCGTCATGGAGGAGGCCATCCCGCCTCAGCTGGAGCCGATTCTTGACGGCGCCGGCGGCGAGGGGCAGCTGGGCAAGGTGACGTGCGTGGTGGTCGATGTCGGCATGTCGTGGGCGCTCGATGCCGTGAAGCGGAGGGGCCTCCCGGCCGCCGCGCTCTGGGCGGCGTCGGCGGCGGTGCTCGCCGTGCTACTCGGAGCGCAGAAGCTGATACGCGATGGCGTCATTGATGACGACGGTATGATAATTGATAAGCGGCCAGCTCACTTGTCTTATCTATTAATTCAGATATTAATAATACATTTCTCTTATTATATACATTTCCGTAAATTCCGTTCTCCCGAAATCATTGGATTAACTGTGCGTAGCCGACAACACATGCCCTTTTTATCCTCTTGCACCGGATCTGAATTAATGTAGGGTCTCATGACTCTCATCCGCTGCCCACTTAGGGCCGGTTTAATTCGCGAAATAAATTTTTTTTTTGTCGCATCGGATGTTTGATAGAATATTAAAAGGGGTTTTTGAATACGAATGAAAAAACTAATTTCATAACTCGCCTGGAAACCGCGAGACGAATCTTTTGAGCCTAATTAATCCGTCATTAGCGACGAATCTTTTGAGCCTAATTAATCCGTCATTAGCGTTACTGTAGCACTTATGGCTAATCATGGACTAATTATGCTCAAAAGATTCGTCTCGCAATTTCCCTCTAATTGTGCAATTAGTTTTTCTTTTAATATATATTTAATGCTCCATACATGTGTCTAAAGATTTGATGTGATGTTTTTGGAAAAACTTTTGAGGAACTAAACAGGGCCTTACAAAAACCATAAGGGCTTTTTGGACAAAAATAATTAATACTACCTCCGTTTTTAATAGATGACGCCGTTGACTTTTTCTCAAATGTTTGACCATTTGTCTTATTCAAAAAATTTACATAATTATAATTTATTTTGTTATGAGTTGTTTTATTACTCATAGTACTTTAAGTGTGATTTATATCTTATATATTTGAAATTTTTTTTGAATAAGACGAATGGTCAAACATGTGAGAAAAAGTCAATGGCGTCATCTATTAAAAAACGGAGGGAGTATTATATAAAACTAGCATATTACCCGTGCATTTCAATGAGGTTTTAATTGATGAAAATGATCATTAACATGCTATTATCATTATGTTCTGTGTACATCATCTCTTAAATTCTACATATTTTGCAACTAACATATGGGTCCTATGGCCTCATAATATTATTTTTTTTACCAGATTCATAATATCAAATTTCCTTCCCACAAAAAGTTGAGATGGTGTTGGGTGGTCGACATGTGGGCCCTTTGGCCCCACATGTCCTTTCTTCACTCCAAAAGGGTAGGGAGTTGCTGGTGATATAGCAGATTCACTACTCACCACAACCACTACTTTTTAATATTGTAGAATAGGTACTATATATTCTACTGTTATTGCCGTCGATGACCTTCACATAAGTGACTTAGTGTCACGCCCAGAAATTCACGAACCAGAATTTCTAAGTTGAATGTGCATTAAACCCCAGTCCAGGACCAGCCAGGGTACACAAACGACAATCGTTGACATACAGATCCACGTCTTACAAAAATATAAAAGATTACAAATGCAGCGGAAAAAGTAAAAGCGAACTAAGCCTGAAGATTAGACTCCTAGACTCCATTCCACAGGCAATCCTTGACGGCAGCGACGAAACCAACTTCTTCGAGACATCTCCAACTGAGAAGAACTTCAACTCTGGTGTGGGGGAAAAGAGAGCAAGACTGAGTACTACCCACTGTACTCAGCAAGTCATACCGGAGGAGGAAGTATGATGCAGGATATATTCAAGGGAGGCTAAAGGTTCTTTTGCATAAAGCTAGCATTTAAATGCAGTAGTTGAAAGCAGTAAAAACTGTTGAAGTAATTAATCAATATTAACCAATCACTGTCCAACGCTACACCACGTTGCAACAGGCCTAACCAACCACCTGAACTACACCAGTTCATTAGCTAACTAGGGGAGAGACTAATCACGGTGAATCTGGTCGACCGCCCAGTAATTATTAATTTTTTTCCTATCATTTAATTCATTGTTAAATATATTTTTATGTAGGAATATAATTTTACATATTTCACAAAAGTTTTTAAATAAGACGAACGGTCAAACATGTGCTAAAAAGTCAACGGTGTCAAACATTTCGAAACGGAGGGAGTATAAGGGAAGGGGTATTTACAAATTTGGCACTTTTTTTTTGAAATTTTGCGAGGATAACATTCTAATGATATTTATATTTGCATTTTCATAATTTTATAGTGTTAGTTTTGCAATAACGATTTAAACTTGTGGCAAATTTATACTTATCTCATAAAAGGAAGGTTTCGTATTGAACTGGGAGTGTCAATTAAAAATAAACAGGAGTACAAGTTAATTATTCTATAATTGTTGTTTAAAATATAGGTCTCGCATATAAAATTATATAACCATGACATAAATGCTTTCAAAATACCAAATTTGTGTAAAATTTTCGTATTTATAAAGAAATTAGTCAAAATTGTACTTATTGACTTCAACAACTAAAAAAATGGAAGTCTCTGATGAATACAAAGAGTTAAAGAGACTGCATCTAAATTTTTTTTAAAAGAAGAAGGAAAGAAGAATTAACAAACTAGTGGTGATTATGTTACTTCCTTTTCAACTCTCCAACAATCAGCGCCTGGTGATCTTTTTCCAGTACCGTGCTTTGAAGATACTATTTCCTCCATCCTAAAATAAAACCATTTTTTTATCAATTATTGTTTGTTTCAAGATAATTTAATTTTTAGGCATCATTAGATCTGAGTTTGTGAAAGAATATGCCAATATATATTGAAACTAGATAAATTACAAACAATCAATAAGGATTTGATAAAGTGAGTATTTCGGTATTTTCCTTTTATTTTAGTATGGACGGAATGGATAACAATCAACTTATTTAGCAAATCCCATTTTTAATACGTACTAATAAATCAGCAATAATCTCCAATTTTCCAGCCAGCCGCCCATGACTCGCCCATGTCGGCGTTGACCCGTCCACAGTGATGCCGCCCCTCCCGAGCTGGGCGGTGGCCGCTATTTATTAATTATACCTCAGGAAGAGTCTACACTCCACACGCGCTGCTCGACTCCACCACGCAAGAGATGGCCGCCGCCGCCGCAGCAGCAGCAGACCACGACGCCGCGCCGCGCGCGCACGCGCTCATCCTCCCGTACCCGGCGCAGGGCCACGTCATCCCGCTCATGGAGCTCGCGTACTGCCTCATCGACCGTGGCTTCGCCGTCACCTTCGTCAACACCGAGCACAACCACCGCCGCGTCGTGGCCGCCGCCGCTGGCGCAGGCGGCGTGCAAGCCACCGGGGAGCCGGGCACGGCGCCTGCGGCTCGTGGCGGTGGCGGACGGGATGGAGGACGGGCGAGGACCCGACAACCTAGTCCGCCTCAACGCCGTCATGGAGGAGGCCATCCCGCCTCAGCTGGAGCCGATTCTTGACGGCGCCGGCGGCGAGGGGCAGCTGGGCAAGGTGACGTGCGTGGTGGTCGATGTCGGCATGTCGTGGGCGCTCGATGCCGTGAAGCGGAGGGGCCTCCCGGCCGCCGCGCTCTGGCGGCGTCGGCGGCGGTGCTCGCCGTGCTACTCGGACGCAGAAGCTGATACGCGATGGCGTCATTGATGACGACGGTATGATAATTGAAGCGGCCAGTGACACTTGTCTTATCTATTAATTCAGATATTAATAATACATTTCTCTTATTATATACATTTCCGTATATTCCGTTCTCCCGAAATCATTGGATTAACTGTGCGTAGCCGACAACACTGCCCTTTTTATCCTCTTGCACCGGATCTGAATTAATGTAGGGTCTATGACTCTCATCCGCTGCCCACTTAGGGCCTGTTAATTCGCGAAATAAAATTTTTTGTCACATCGGATGTTTGATAGAATATTAAAAGGGTTTTGAATACGAATGAAAAAAACTAATTTCATAAACTCGCCTGGAACAGGAAACTAGCCTGAATCAGACGACGAATCTTTTGAGCCTAATTAATCCGTCATTAGCGTTACTGTAGCACTTATGCTAATCATGGACTAATTATTCTCAAAAGATTCGTCTCGCAATTTCCCCCTAATGTGCAATTAGTTTTTCTTTTAAATATATTTAATGCTCCATGCATGGTCTAAAGATTGATGTGATGTTTTTGGAAAAACTTGAGGAACTAAACGGGGCCTTACAAAAACCATAAGGCTTTTGGACAAAAATAATTAATACTACCTCCGTTTTTAATAGATGACGTCGTTGACTTTTTCTCAAATGTTTGACCATTTGTCTTATTCAAAAAATTACATAATTATAATTTATTTTGTTATGAGTGTTTTTATACTCATAGTACTTTAAGTGTGATTTATATCTTATATATTTGAAATTTTTTTTGAAAAGACGAATGGTCAAACATGTGAGAAAAAGTCAATGGCTGTCATCTATTAAAAACGGAGGGAGTAATTATATAAATACATTTAGGACCATATTGCAATCGTTTTAATGTGAAATGAAAGGATAAATTAATCAATGTATGTTGAAATGAATTCATTTACATCTCTATTACATATTTTTGAACTAACATTATCTCATAAATGTATTACATAATTATATGCTATCTAACATTAGATGTCCTTATGGCTCATAATATATTTTCCGATCAAATAATTCCTCCACAAAAAATTGAAGATGGTGGGTGGTCACAGTGCCCGGCCCCACATGTCCTTTCTTCACTCCAAGAAGGGTAGGGAGTTCTGGTGATATAGCAGATTCACTACTCACCACAACCACACTTTTTAATATTGTAGAATAGTACTATATATATCTCTGTTATTGCCGTCGATGACCTTCACATAAGTGACTTAGTCACGCCAGAAATCACGAACCAGAATTTCTAAGTTGAATGTGCATTAAACCCAGTCCAGGACCAGCCAGGGTACACAAACGACAATTGTGACATACAGATCCACTCGGTCTTACAAAAATATAAAAGATAAATCAGCGGAAAAAAGTAAAAGCGAGCTAAGCCTGAAGAATTAGACTCCCTACAGCGAGGCGACTCCATTCCACAGGCAATCCTTGACGGGCAGCGACGAAAACCAACTTCTTCGAGACATCTCCCCACTGAGAAGAACTTCAACTCTGGATGTGGGGGAAAAGAGAGCAAGACTGATACTACCCACTGTACTCGGCAAGTCATACCGGAGGAGGAAGTATGATGCAGGATATATCCTAAGGGAGCTAAAGGTTCTTTGCATACAAGCTAAGCATTGTAAATGCAGTAGTGGAAAGCAGTAAAAACTGTTGCACAGTAATTAATCAATATTAACCAAAACTGTCCACGCTACATCCCTCTTGCAACGGCCTAAACCAACCACTGAACTACACCAGTTCATTAGCAACTAGGGAGAGACTAATCACGGTGAATCTGTCGAGCCGCCCTAACCGCGGGCATCGGCTATTCGAATATATACTCTGATGAAGAGGGTACATGACCCACAAACACAGCCCACGACACGTTATCCGTCGCCGAAATGCACACGACATTACCCAGAAAGCGGCCGTGACAGACCCTTCGCTAACCCCCTCTAACCAATCGCACCACACCTCAGTTTCCACCCCCACTTCTCGCAAGCAGCGGGCAGCGCCCTCTCGTGCCACGGTGAATCCGGAGCCGATCAATCCAGACACCCCGGCGCGACCCAACTCCATCACGCCCACCTTTGCTTTGGGTTACGTCGGCTTAGAGGGAAAGCTACACTACAAGCCAGCGCGTTGCCACGCTGGCTTTGTGTAAGTACGGATAAGTCTTCAAGGGGCATCTCGCGAAACGGTCCTTATTGCCAATTGCGTGCCGACACAAAACCATGCACCTACAGCCCACCATGTAGTGTATATTTACTTACTAACACTAATGCGGTGGCTCTATTCAAAAGCCTATTGGCCGCCCGGAATTTTCTATCCAAAAAATGTCCAAACGCTTACATGTGTATAAAGCCCCGTCCAGGAATCAGCCGAGCACACCAATACAATTGATAAAAAGAGGTACAAAATAACAGCTATCTAATATTCGCAAATAATAAAATTATTACAGAGGTAGGTAGTTCCTCTCAAAAGAATAACATTCTACGCAGCGCAAATAAAAAACAAACTACGAAAAGCTATGGCGACTCACGTCCACAAGGCAACCTTAAACCCGACCAAAGCCTAATCTTCAGATCATCAGCCTTCACTGAGTACTCCTCCTCTGATGAATGAATATTGCAAGACATGAGCATATGACATACTCAACAAGCCACAACAGCAAATATGCAAGTGCACACAGAATACCAAAGGATGGCATAATAAAGCTCATTGCATAAACATGCATTTAATAGATATTAAGGAATAGTAAAAACATGAATAATAATCACATATTTAAATAAAACACACCAACACACCCGTGTGCATAGGCCGAACCTCATCTGAACAACCAACCCCGGTTGTACAAATCAAACCTCCATACCAGGAATATACCATTCCAAACCAGGAGTCAAATTAATTAGCACAATTACCATTAATGAATAATGTGAGACTAATCACGAAAAACATTGCTCAACACACCCATAACCGCGGGCACGGCTATTCGAATAGTTTTACTCTGATCAGAGGTGTACAACTGTACCCACAAGACACAATCCCACAACATGTTACCATGCGCCTTAGCACCACCACGGTACCTCGGAAAGGAACTGTGACAATACCCCTCGCACAACACAACTCACCACATTGCACCGTTCCTGGATCATAATCTCCCCCTCAAAACCAGAGGCAATGGACTCCCCAGCGACCCCCACGGACTTCTCGCCGCTTCACAGTCTGGCACACTATAATGAATCATGCTATACAAAAGATAAAGCCGTTGCCCATGCTGGCTTGTGGTTGGCACGGTAAATGTTTCACAACAGTAGCTCGCGAACCGGTCTTTAACTGTCATGAGCACAACCATCAAAACCATATGCTCACAACCCACCTTAACCAAGTTTTAATTATTAATTAATTAACATAACATAACACGATTAACCATCGTGAGCTACCATTAAATATAACCATAATTAATAATAATATAATATAGTTTTATGTATAATCCCATTAATTAGCTAATGTTTCTAAGCATGGCTAAGCAATTATACATATATAGCATTTAGCTGAATCAATCCAATATATAAGGTTCATGCTGGTCAAATTATAACCCATAGGAAAATAAAGTCATCTTCGGCCATTAATTAATTGGGAAAGGTTCATCACCCAATGACATTCGAAAATAATGCATAAGTTGAATTAAAATAATAGCTTTAAACGGGTTCAACATGCTCAAAGGGTTGTTTGGGATCTGTGTGACTTGCCTTGAGCTTCCACAAACACCTCCGAACCTTCCTCAACTGAAACGCTCTCCTCGGGAACGTCGGAAACTAGAGCAAAAAGACAAAATCAACAAAACAGTACAAAAACAAGCATAAACAGTACATGTGAATATTTTTAACATGTAGATCTCGATTTTAGAAAAATTTAGCAACTTGAACCACTCGAATCGGAGCTACGATCAATTAGTTCTGATTTTTCCGAAGTTTTAATCTATTTCATCTATTAAGAAAAAACTAAAAAGAAAAGGTTTATGACGTCATGCTGACGTCATCAACGACGTCCACGGCTCGGGCGACGACCTTGCCGGAGCTAGGAGACTCGGCCGGACTTTTGGAGGGCACCTACGCGCAGAGGACAACCACGCGATCTCAACGGTACTCACCAATGCGACGAACGACGACGGATGGTGGCCGGCGGCGAGCTTATGGGGCGGCGGTGGCTCGGTCGACGGCGGCGGCGGCGCTACGGTGACCGGCGCACGGCGGAGAGGGGGCGGCCGGCTTCTACTCCCTCACGCGCACCTAACGGCGGCGACGGCAAGCGGCGGCGACGACGCAAGCGGCGGCGCGGGGCGACTGACCACCGGCCGGCGATGGCGGCGGCTTGGACGGGCGGCGACGAGACGCTACGGGCACTAGAGAGCTCAAGGAAAGGGGGCAAATGAAAGAGGGCGACTAGGGGGTCCTTTATATAGCCTTGGATTGGAGAAATCGGACTCCTACCGCGAGAGGAATCGAGCCGGGAAAATCTTCTGGTTTGTTTGGGGATAAACTCGAATATGAGTCCGATTCGGTTAAAATACTCAACGATTTGCTCCGAATCTTGGGGGTAAAGATAGAGGGAAACACGGGGATCAAAACCCCTCTAACAATCGGACTCGAGGGAGACCGGTTTGGCGAATTGGCGGCGCAAAGGGCGCGCTCGGGCTCGGCTTAGCCTGCCGGCCGGCTGGAGGAGTTGGGATGATCCGACATGTGGGCCCCACATGTCGGTGTCCGCAAGAGAAAGGGAGGGGGCGGCGGGATGGGCCGGCTGGGCCGGCTTGGCGCGCGCGGGGAGAGAGAATGTTGGCCGAATTCGGCCAGCGCTTAGGGGAGGGTTTTTGAAACTTTTTCAATTAAATAATTTATGAAATGTTGTTTCATTTATTAAAAATACTTCCCTTGCTCAAATAATTCCCAGAAAAATCTAGAAAATAGAGGAACAAGCAAAGTATTTAATAAATTTTATCTAGCTCAAATTTTATGTTGAAAATTTTCCTACATTATAGAGTTAACTTGTAGGCTTTTAAAATAATTTCTAAAAATGATTTAAAATATGCATTATTAACTAGGCAATTTTTAGGGCGTGACAAACCCACCCCCTTAAACGGAATCTCGTCCTCGAGATTCAGAAGAACTGGCAAAAAGATGAGGATGAGCTGACTTCAATTCATTCTCTCGCTCCCAAGTGGCTTCTTCTTCTGAATGATTGCTCCACTGAACCTTACGAAGAACCGTATAACGCGATTCCTGGTATTCCTCTCGCTTACTTCCAAGATTCTGACTAGCTTCTCAACATAGGTTAAATCTTCTTGAAGCTCTATACGTTCAGGATCGCTTCCTCCGTAGAGAACACGCAAACACTTCTTTAACTGCGACACATGGAAACACGTCATGTATTCCCGCCCATTGACGGAGGCAACTCTAGCTGATAAGCTACTTCACCTCTTCGACTCACGATCTTAAAAGGTCCCACAAAACAGCGGTGCCAATTTCCCTTTTGTCTGAAAACGATAAACTCCTCGTAGCGGCGTAACCCGTAGGTATACAAAGTCCCCTTCTTCGAAAGCCAAATCCCTACGACGATTGTGCGCATAGCTCTTCTGACGCGACTGAGCAACTCGCAACTTTTCTTGGATAATCTTCACTTTTTCTTCTGCTTCTCGCAATATGTCGGTCCCAAAAACTTGACGCTCACCGGTTTGATCCCAAAGGAGTGGCGTACAACACTTCCGGCATACAATGCTTCATACGGAGCCATTTGCAAGCTAGCTTGATAACTGTTGTTATATTGAGAATTCTGCGTACGGCAAATTCTTATCCCAACTTCCACCAAAGTCTAGAACACAGGCTCTCAACATCTCTTCTAAAATTTGATTCACTCTTTCAGTCTGACCATCAGTTTGAGGGTGATAAGCCGTACTGAAATTCAAACGGGTACCCATCTCACATGATACTGCAAAATAATGCAACATTTATAGAAATGCGGGACATTTGTAAATTGGGTACAACATGATCAATTGTAATGCATGACTTGCCTTGCTCTCGCACTGATGAGACCACAACAACGTCTTCGAGAAACCGCGTATCGACGGAACGGCCGAAATCTACGCGACAAACAAAGCAACACAAGCAAAACATGCTATAAGTCTACTGAAACAGAGAACAAAACCATTTTTAATGGATTGTATGCATTTTTATGAATTTACTGAGACTGAATGGACTTAACGGAGCTCGGATGAATTAGTTATGAATTTTAGAAGATTCTCTGTGTTTTTACTAATAAAGAAAAGCCTTAATTAATTTTAGTGCGCAATAAAGCATCCCTGCTGACGTCAGCAAAGGGGGGAGGGGGGCGCCGGCAAGCGGGCCCCACATGTCAGCGGTCTCAAGGGGAGGGAGATGGTGCCTGGGGGTGCGTCCCACCGAGCAGTGGCTCAAGGGAGGGGCGAGCGATGGTCTGGCTTGGCTCGGCTTCAAAGCCGGCGCCGGCCATGCGGAGCGCCGGCGCGCCGCGCGGCACGGCCACCGGCGGCGACTGGCGGCGCACGACGGCAGACGGCGGCATGCGATGACGCGGCGCGCACGGCACCAAGGCGCGTCGGCACGGCAAAAGCGGCAGGTGGCGCGGCAGAGAGACAGAGAGGAAGGAGGGGATATCCTCACCGACAATGAACGGGGTCGGCGAGCGACTAGCAGACGGCGGCGAGCAGCGAACGGGCTTCAGGAGGCCTAAGAACATCCGAGAGGAGTTAGAGGGAGAGAGAAGGTCCATGGCGAGCGGCAATGCCGGCCGAAGGTGGGGAAAAATGGGGTGCTCACCGGTGTACGAGGAAGGATGAATGCCGGTGGGATTTCGATGACGGGAGGCGGCGGCTGAGGTAGCTCTCGCGACGACAAAGCTAACGGCGGCGGCGGTGCGGCTCGGCAGGGCGAGTGGTGGCCGGAGGAGTGGAGAATGGCGGCAGTGGATGGGTGCACGGTGCGGAGCGGTGGAGAGCTCGGAAGAGGCCGGCGGAAAAAAAGAAAAAGGAGGAGGAGCATGTGAGGATGGATTATATAGGGGCAGAGGAGCCGATCGTGGCCGGGAGGGGCTCGATTTTGCCGGTGTTAGTGGGATGTGGAGGAGGGAGAGAGGCGGGATTCAATTCGAATCCAGCCATCTCGTGGGCGTGGGTGTGTGCGGGAGTGGGGCGTGGGCGCGGGGAAGGCGGGACGCGGGGTGGGGCGCCGGCGGTTGCGGCGCCGGGAAAGGCGGCGGCGGTTGGCGCGGGCGTGGGCGGCCGGAGGTTAGGGACGACCGACAGGGTGGCCCCACCTGTCGGCGACCCTAGGGAGGAAGTGAGAGGCGCGGGAGGAGAAGAGGAAGGAATGGGCCGGCGGCCAAAAGGAGAAAAAAGGGGGAAAAAGGGGAAAGGAAAATAAAAGGATTTCTAGGGATTCTTTAATGCTTGTGCTCAATTTTAATTGATTAAAATTATCTATGGGGCTATGAAAATTCCACTATAAATCCTGTTAGCATATTTTGACATGTAGAATCCAAGAAAAATTCCACATGCCGATTCCAATTATTATTTGCATTTATTAATTAGGATTCAACTCCAGGTTAATTTAAACAATTTCTTCGGGCGATTTATTTAACAAATTTTAAAGCAAGGAGGGGAACTTCAGGGCGTGACACTTAGCTTCCAAGGGTGCAGGGGGCGGAGCCAATGTTATTGATGTTATTTATATTGGACCAAGACGCCAATAATGTTGCCGTCGTGAAAATGGTCTATTTTGAGAATAAGTTTTTTAAGGTATCTATTTTGTAAAATAGGTTTTAAAAGGACAAAAATATCCTTCTACAGTATATCCTTTTTATCCTTGAAACTATTTTTACCTTGAATTAAAACCCATTATTTCTCAACTCAGTCTTTAAAATATCATAAATAAATGATGATGGGTTAAAACTTAATGTACGGTGATTTTTGTTGACATGACTATCTTCTTCACTACCATGCATGAAACTACCATAATTTTTAAAGGTCATTTTTGACGCAGATTTGGATCCTAATTTCACATTGGATTCGGAATTTGTTAGTTAAGTTATATTATAAAAAGTTTTATATTTTCACGATAATAAGAGATATTTTTTTTTTCAAATGTTATTAATGTAATCACAGTCTCACAGATAGATATATAGATTTCTGGAGCTAAAAATATCCAACTGAAGAAAATATTAGATCTAGCTAGCTGTAGCATCTATGTTAACAAAACACAAAAGTAGATGTTTGCGCTACCGGAAAATGCAAACCACCGGTAAAACAACAGAGTTTTGAATTCAGACTGAAAATAGACTTAAAAGAGAGTATAGTAACCTAAATTAGACTTTAAAATTTCTTTCTAAACGAGACTCCACAATATGAAAAAGGATGTCGTAGTAAATTAATTAAATTAGTAACATTAATAACTCTTATTTCCTCAGGTGAAATAAAACTAATACTTATATCATGTCCTGACACATGTAATATATAGGTGCATGCACAGTGACCCCTGCTTTTTATAAAGTACTCCTAATTGTTTTTCAAGTATTCTTTATCTGTTTGAAATTTCCATGTCTGTCCTGGTTATTACTATCAATCTTTTCTGTTATTTTTTATTTCTCATTATGTGTATTAATTGTACACAGCTACATACTAACCAATTGTTGGACTATCAGATTGGTGTAACCAAGACTACTTTTAACACCCCTCCAAAAGCTTAACAAAGTTATCCTTTATGCAGGCGTTACGCTAGAACAGAAAATCTAATTTACCCGCACACATTCTGTTACCCCCTTCGGCCATAACTAGTTGTTCCTTGATCTGCACTTATTTGGTCTGGATCAGAGTGTTACAAGAACAAGAATGAAATAGTAAATTGATTATCTTGTTTATAGAAACTCAATTACTTAAAACTTTTTAATTTTTATATAACAATAAATAGATCGGATTGAGAGTCAAAACAAAGCAACTTTTGTGTTCAAATTCGAGTAATTTCATGAAAATTTATAGCTCAGATTTTTTTCAGATAATGGCTGAAACTGATATAATTTTGTTCATTATGCCGCAGGTGCACCACTCAAATTAGAGAATAACTCATTCCGTCTCTCTGAGTCCACGCCACCCATGGACGCGACCTTCCTCGCATGGAACTTCATGGGCAACAGTGATGCAGAACGTATGGTGTTCCATTACCTTACCTCCTCCGCACGGGCTGCTGCGGCCAAAGCAGACATTCTCCTCTGCAACACGTTCGTGGAGTTGGAGCCAGCCATCTTTACTCTAAAATCCCCAGCCACCATCCTCCCTATTGGACCACTTCGTACTGGGCAGCGTTTTGCTCATCAGGTAGAAGTGGTTGGGCACTTTTGGCAAACCAATGATGACACATGCCTCTCTTTCCTTGATGAGCAACCCTATGGTTCTGTTGTATATGTGGCATTTGGCAGTCTTACTATCATGAGCCCAGAACAACTAAAGGAACTTGCACTAGGACTTGAGGCTTCTGGTCATCCATTTCTATGGGTAGTTAGGCCTGGACTCGCTGGTAACCTCCCTACCTCATTCTTGGATGCCACCATCGGACAAGGAAAGGGTATAGTGGTGGAGTGGGCTCCACAGGAACAGGTGCTAGCGCACCCTGCAGTTGGGTGCTTTGTAACGCATTGCGGGTGGAACTCAACGGTAGAGGGCATTCGTAATGGAGTGCCCATGCTATGTTGGCCATATTTCACCGATCAGTTCACAAATCAAATATACATTTGTGATATTTGGCGAATTGGGCTAAAGATGGTGCAAACCTGTGGTGAGGGGATTGTGACCAAGGAGATAATTGTAAAGAGGTTAAAAGAGCTACTACTAGACGAGGGTATCAAGGAAAGGGTGCAAAGGTTGAAGGAGTTTGCAGAATCAAACATGAGCGAAGAGGGTGAGTCCATCAGAAATTTGAACACAGTTGTCGAGCTTATGACAAGGCCAATGTCATAGAATATGTTTTAATGCAGGTTTTACATTAGTATTGATTCAATGAATAATGATATTTCATACTTCATTTTTATGGACCTGAAGTTTGCTTCGCAACCTATGATTGTTAAAACCATCAAATGTACGTGCTATATGCTCTAAAAGTAATATGTGTAAATGTGTATGGTACAAATGCATATATATACTCCCTTTTTTATGTAGTAACCAACGTCATATATATTAAATTTTGGAGATACTTCCTCCGTTTCACAATGTAAGACTTTCTAGCATTGTCCACATTCATATAGATGTTAATGAATCTAGACATTATATATGCATATGAGCAATGCTAGAAAGTCTTACAGTGTGAAACGGAGGGAGTAGTATTTATTTCAGCATTGGATATATTGTACATGTTCGACACAAAATTACACAAATGTGTTTGACTGAATATGATCTATATTTGTGTGACAGAATCTCAAAATATTTGTTTCATGCACAATTTCTTGGAGTTCCATAGCAAGAAGACTCAATTTTGTATGAAAATTTGAATTATTTTGTTGGCATTACAAATACAAACAGATTTTTTTGTGAAATTATTCATACATGCATGCATGAAGTCGTCTGGATAACAAGTAAATTAGGAACTAGTGACACTACTAGAGAAACCCTTTAGTGCCGGTTGGGAACCGGCCATGAGTGCCGGTTTCCAAGCTAGAACCAATTTAGCGGCACCAATACCCAATCACATGGATACCAGTTTTAGAACCGACACCTCATAGGTTTATTTTTACAGGCGGGCTTATTAATTAAGAGGCCTGCCTATATAGCCGGCCAACCATCTCTCCTCCCTCTCAGTATTTTGAAAAGCTAAGGGCCTGTTCACTTTGATGCCAAAAAAAACCTTACCAAATTTTGGTAAAGTTGCCAAAAAATGGCTATATTTAGTTTGCTACCAAATTTTGGTAGCTATATAAGAAATCCTGTTAAAATTTTGGCAAGTTTGCCAAAATTTTGGCAACTATACCAAAATTTGGTAATGCCAAAATTTGGTAAGGTTTTTTTTGGCATCAAAGTAAACAGGCCCTAAGTCTTCTCTCACTCCTCATTCTTATATCCTCAACTCCTATCTCTCTTTTTCTCTCTCACTCACAAACTCCTCACCTCTCCTCTCTCTCTCTCTCTCTCAAAGCGACAATAGTGGGGTTAGGTGGTGTGGCGCACATCGACAGTGGCAAGGGAGATGACAACGGCGATTGGGAGGGGCGGCAACCTCAAGGACGGATGATCCGAGGTCATGACGGGAGTGGCAAACTCTTCCCCTCCCCCTTGGATCCCACTACCTCTTTCTCTCCCTCACACATGGGTCCGAATGGGAGGGGGAGAGGCCACCGGCCGCCCGCCCCATATGTCACCAATAGATTCGCCCCTCTCCCTCTCGTGTGCGGTTCCTCCAGTGGTGGCAATGTGAGGTGCAGGTTCGACGGCAGGGACACTAGGGAGGGCGGTAGCGACGGCGACGACGAGAGTCACCGGGCATGGGAGCAGCTGTGGCGATGGCTACCGGGCACAGGAGTGATGGATGACATTTTTAGCTAGGGCTTTAGAAATTTCTTTTTGGACTTATGTTGCTGAAAATTCTTTTTTTAGGCGGGTGGCCGCCCAAGAAAGTTCCACATATTACTTCATGCACTTCACACACAACAACTTTGGCTTATTCCAAACTTAAGCACTTAAGCAAAACTCCATCAATTGTCCGATAATAAAGATCATCATCCAACACAACATATTTAAGAGCTTTATACTTCAACTTCCTTGATGCCGATTGAGAAGGATTTTTTAAATATTCGTACATTTCATACCTCCAATCATCGGCTTATATAGCAACAATTTCAATCTCTATATCTTTCAAAATCAGCTTGTATCCATATGCACCTTGAGCTAGATCATTGGCTTCAACATTCTGCTCTCTGGGAATATGTTTCATAGAAACCATCTCGAACTCTTTCATTAACTCTTGACATTTTTCATTATAAACTCTCAAGACATCATTCTTGTACTCATACTCTCCAGACAATTGATTGATTACCAACAATGAATCACCCATAATTTCAATAGCATCAGCTTCAACTTCCTTCAACAATTGTAATCCCTTCAATACTACCTCATATTCTGCTTGATTTTAGTATAATATGGTTTAATTGTAAAGGCAAACTCAAAAATTGCCCCCTGAGGCGATATAATCACTAAGCCGATACCACAAACATGAGTGCACACTGACCCGTAAAAAAAAATAGTCCAAGGTACTAACTCAACATATCCAAGTGAATCATTGCAGTGTTCAACAATGAAATCTGCTATCGCTTGTCCTTTTACCGCCTTAGTTGATTCATACCTTAGATCAGCGGCGGATTCACCACCCGGCTAGGGTGGGCAGTTGCCCAGGCTCTGCGGAACGTGACCCGGAGAGATTAACCGATTTCTGCACACTCGTTTTGCTATTTTCCTAGGCAAAATTAGTACTGCATCATTTTGGTACTAGGTAAATGCTTAAAGCACCTCATCACAAGAAGCAGCAAGAAGGGTAATTCTTGCCGTTGCATGCATGCGCGGGGGAGTTTGTTTGGGCATGCACTTGATGGATTAAAATGAGTTACGATGGTGTAACCTACTTAAAACTAGGCATATCAATCATCCGTTTCATAAAATTAGGCTTCATAAAATACGTGGATAGTGATTTTAGTGATTAGTTTTGCCCAGGCTTCGTAAAACTGTTGTTCCGCCACTGCCTTAGATCAAATTATGTCAAATCCAAAATCCAATTTCGAATCCTTCATTTCAACACAGGAGCCGATAGCATGTATCTGACCACATCGGCTTTGCAAACCACTGTGCACTCATTTGAAAGTAGATAATGCCTCAACTTTGTACATGAAAAATACAGACTTAAGCACAATTTCTCCACTCGGGTATACCTTATCTCAGCATCCAAAAGTCTTCTACTTAGATAAAATATAGCTCTTTTCTTGCCTTCTTTTTGCATTTGGACCAAGTTGCCCCTCATTTTTCTCAGTGTGATACAATAAAAGCATGGGCAAGATTGTAAACATACACTTTTTAGGGATACAGCCCATAGAGAAGAGGATTTGATTCGATCCCATCTCGTATTCTCGTTCCTTCGGTGGCGGCGGCGGCGGCGACGCCGGCGGTGACGACGACGCAGCTGAAGTTTGGTACCGGCACAGGCGCACGGTAGTCCGGCTCCGGCGAGCAGCGGCACCATCTCAGCTACTCCATCTCCCGTCTCCACCGAGCAGCGACAGAGCACTGAGGCAAGCTCAGCTGTTCCACGCTCCACCTGCAGGCTGCAGATTCCATGGACACAAGCTTCATCCATGGCAGATAGTACGTTGCTAACTTGCTAATGAAATTGCTACTCTGCTAGTTGCACTATGCCTGTGTGCCATTGCTAGTGAAGTAGTGCAGATCTATTCTGAAAAAAATATTTCAGATCTTAATTTCCTAGAAGATGCAAATTTGCTACTTTGCTAGTTGTACTGAAGAATGTAATGCATTTATACTTGTTTGGTACTGAAGCTTTGATTTTTATGGTTTATGTTTATTTGTATCCTTAGAAGAAGTCGGACCTCAGTTGAAGTGCTGAACTTTGTTTAAATTTAATGTGATGTCCTTGATAACTGCTTTCTAAGGTCCATGTTCCAGACGTGTGACAACGTATATCTATATATAACTATATATATTTTGCTAAGTTTGCAGCCGGTTCAATTTGTCCGGTTCAAAACAATTGAACCGGCAGTTCAACCGGTTTACAGCGGTTGAACCAATGAACCAGTGAACCGACGTCCTCGCCGGTTCAATTACCGGTCCGGTCCTAATAACTATGCCCAGCAGCAGTCTGCATGTCTGCATCGATCCTTCGGTGTGTGACTGCTAATTTGTTTATTCAGTGATAAGTTTCCTCCTCTTCTTTAGTTTCCTAAACTTCTGATGTGACCATCTCTGCATGGTAATGATTTAATTATGATAGCTAGGGCTTTAGAAATTTCTTTTTGGACTTATGTTGCTGAAAATTCTTTTTTTAGGCGGGTGGCCGCCCAAGAAAGTTCCACATATTACTTCATGCACTTCACACACAACAACTTTGGCTTATTCCAAACTTAAGCACTTAAGCAAAACTCCATCAATTGTCCGATAATAAAGATCATCATCCAACACAACATATTTAAGAGCTTTATACTTCAACTTCCTTGATGCCGATTGAGAAGGATTTTTTAAATATTCGTACATTTCATACCTCCAATCATCGGCTTATATAGCAACAATTTCAATCTCTATATCTTTCAAAATCAGCTTGTATCCATATGCACCTTGAGCTAGATCATTGGCTTCAACATTCTGCTCTCTGGGAATATGTTTCATAGAAACCATCTCGAACTCTTTCATTAACTCTTGACATTTTTCATTATAAACTCTCAAGACATCATTCTTGTACTCATACTCTCCAGACAATTGATTGATTACCAACAATGAATCACCCATAATTTCAATAGCATCAGCTTCAACTTCCTTCAACAATTGTAATCCCTTCAATACTACCTCATATTCTGCTTGATTTTAGTATAATATGGTTTAATTGTAAAGGCAAACTCAAAAATTGCCCCCTGAGGCGATATAATCACTAAGCCGATACCACAAACATGAGTGCACACTGACCCGTAAAAAAAAATAGTCCAAGGTACTAACTCAACATATCCAAGTGAATCATTGCAGTGTTCAACAATGAAATCTGCTATCGCTTGTCCTTTTACCGCCTTAGTTGATTCATACCTTAGATCAGCGGCGGATTCACCACCCGGCTAGGGTGGGCAGTTGCCCAGGCTCTGCGGAACGTGACCCGGAGAGATTAACCGATTTCTGCACACTCGTTTTGCTATTTTCCTAGGCAAAATTAGTACTGCATCATTTTGGTACTAGGTAAATGCTTAAAGCACCTCATCACAAGAAGCAGCAAGAAGGGTAATTCTTGCCGTTGCATGCATGCGCGGGGGAGTTTGTTTGGGCATGCACTTGATGGATTAAAATGAGTTACGATGGTGTAACCTACTTAAAACTAGGCATATCAATCATCCGTTTCATAAAATTAGGCTTCATAAAATACGTGGATAGTGATTTTAGTGATTAGTTTTGCCCAGGCTTCGTAAAACTGTTGTTCCGCCACTGCCTTAGATCAAATTATGTCAAATCCAAAATCCAATTTCGAATCCTTCATTTCAACACAGGAGCCGATAGCATGTATCTGACCACATCGGCTTTGCAAACCACTGTGCACTCATTTGAAAGTAGATAATGCCTCAACTTTGTACATGAAAAATACAGACTTAAGCACAATTTCTCCACTCGGGTATACCTTATCTCAGCATCCAAAAGTCTTCTACTTAGATAAAATATAGCTCTTTTCTTGCCTTCAATCTCCTGGATTAACATAGAGCCGATTGTTTTTTCATCGGCTGATAAATATAGCTTGTAGGGTACCCCTTTTTGTGGTGGTATCAAAACTGGAGGAGAACTCAAATATTCCTTAATACTATCTAAAGCTCTCTGCTGCTTCTCCCCCAAACAAATTCTTGATCGGCTTTGATCCTCAGCAATGGAGTATATGGCATCAAGTTCACAGCTGCTCATCCATCAACCAACATCTTGGACGTCGGCGACGCATAATGGCTTAAGATGCCGATGCTATGTCCCATTAGGCTTCTCAAAAATAGCTTGCTGTGGTGATAATACTAACATGGCTAGAGATTCTTCAAAAACATCGTCACCAGCTTGTTTTGTGTTGCACTCTGCTGGTAGCACAAAAACCATGTTTACTGAAGAAGATGCTTGATCTCTTGCTTTATCGGCTCTGACCTCATCGGCTAGCACAATTTTGCTCTTAACTCACCACTCCTTAGTGCGCTTCAGCCGATTATCAATCTCCTCTTCAACTTCCTGCATCTGCTCCCTATTTCTCATCCTCTGAACTCGTCTCTTCTTGTTCTTTGTAAAAATACCATATGGACACCATTGTGGATTTCTGACTCTAGGCTTTTCTTCAGCTTCTTCCTCAAAATAATCTTGATGAATCGGCCCCTACCTCTGATGGATAGGTAACTTTTTCTGAATTGGTCGATTCTCATCTCTAACATTATTCTTGTCTACTAGTATTCCCAATATATCTCACATCAGGATCATTTCACCCTAGGCAATCTTCAATTGATGGCAGTCCCATACCCTCATTCCAGTAAAATCTGAAAATTTCACACCCCAATGAGGATCAAAACAATAGCCATCATCTTGATACTGCCTTTGATCTTCTCTCTCTTGTTTCCTTTGATATTTGTTAATCATCCTAGTAGAATTAAACTTGTTCATCCGATATCCTCTCTTATCGGCTTGATCATTACTCCTAGTATGCACTATGTTGACTGGAAAAGGATGTCCATCAATCTTCATCGTCTTCTTGCCATCATCAAACTTGATTCTGCCTTATTCAATAGCCGGATGGATTTGATGTCTGAACAACTTGCACTCATTAGTATTATGAGATCATGTATGATGCCACTTGCAGTATATCCTTTTCTTCAACTCTTCAGCCGATGGAAAGACATGCCCTGCTAGAAGCTGGATAGAGTATGTTTTTGTTGAAGCAATAAGTCAAATATCATATCGGCTTTGTTGATGTCAAAGTCATATCTTTCTTCCTTCCCAGTATTTTTTACCCATTGGCAAACAATAGTCTCTTTGTTCCTAGATCACCCTGCCAAGCCAATTTGTGGGTCCTTATCTTCTGAACATATGTGTAACTGATATATTGTTGACATTATTACTCCCTTTAGCAAATAAGTACCCTTCTGATTTGTCTTATTTTTATATCCCAACTAGTACGAAAATAAGTACATGCATGAAGCCATGTCATCAACAATCCTAAGCCATTTGATCGTGTTAGTATAAAATTATTAGCCATTGGATTAAGGAGTTACTTATTCGCATTTATTTGTGATCGCTTATCTTCCGCTTTACATTTAATTAGATACGCACCATTAGTAATCATAAGCCATTTGATTATATTAGTATAAAATTATCAATCGGTGGATCAAGGAGTTACTTATTCACATTTATTAGTCATCTCTTCTTCTTCTCACTACTCTTAATAATACATATATGGTAACACCTCATGCCGAGGAAAATAGACAAAATGGGAGATATGCACACGATCAAATTGCGGTATCAAGATTAATTAAACAATCACATAATATTTATATTTCATAATAGTACACATTCATTTCATTTAAAATGTTTATGAAATGATGCTTTTAAAAAAGCCACGAAGCAACATTTTCATTTGATAATTTAAATTTCAATCTTTACCATGCTAACTTTAACAAATCCCGCAATAAAGTGTGGGGGTATTTGTTTACACCCAAATTTGGCACCTAGGATTAAAATAGGAATGATTGCCAAAATTTGGAAATCTACCGGTTTCCTCCGAGTGGGCCGGTCTGACCGCCATGTGTTGGGCGGTCAGACCGAAAATGTTCTGCTCTGCAGTGGTCTATAAAGAAGCGATTTGAGCTTGCTGGATTGCTATCATCCATATTGAGAGCTCATTTACAAGCTTATGATCCTATTCTATCAATGGCATTACGGTACTTGATAAGGTAGCTTACGCACTACACCATTTTGACATTTTAACAGTAGTTGCTTAGGCTACTTTGTCTGCAATATTCTGACAATCATACAATATTTTGAAAAGCATCCACAAACTGCTTTGCTCGCGCCAAGGAATTTCTTCGCCTATATCTGATCTGACTGAACGGCTGCTGTTTGATGACCGTGATCCACCTGCAGTTCCTCAGGAATGCTCGCTAGAAGCGCCACCATTTGATGAGGCAAGCACTTCTTATAATGATTTACCAATATTATGCTCCATGTACAAACTTTTAATATTTGAATGTCAGGTAGATGTGCAAGCCCTAGCACATGCTGTGGAGTTGACAAGACAAGGGGCTGTTGACAGCTTGAAGTTTGCAAAAGGAGATTTATTTCAAGCATTTCAGGTTGTATTGCAAATTTAAAATTTAAGTATGGAGTTCAGCTATGATATGGAATTGCTGTTTTTCTAGTTTTAAAGTAATGTAAATACACTATTAATATTATTATTGTCAATGGGTACTGTATTACTGTTAAGAGATAAATATTTATTCAGTCCACCTGACCACCTATGATTTTAGACGATAGACATTTGCCCTTGCTGTGCCATGAATCCATTTCAGAATTTACTTTTTAGTATCAGCAGCAAGCAGTTCCCAACGTGTAGTAAGCGAAGTTTCAAGTTGCTGACAATGCCCACCAATCAATAGCTTCATCCCTGTCCCAAGAAGAGAAAAATATGGATGCCTGCCTGATGATGGTACTGAATTGCAGTATATAAAATACTAAATGGATGCAAATAAACCCAATCATAACTCACAAGTTCACATCTAGTCACGGCTCAACTTGTTATGTGCAAGAATTACTAGTCATGTGAACAGACCAGTGGTACTGTATTGGCAAGTACTGTTCACGTGGACCTGCTGATATCTATCAGTTGGCAATTAGAGTTAAGAATAATTAGATTCCTTATTAGTTGGATTTCTCTTGGATGTATTACATGGATATCATAGATTGCATGGCCATGTGAACCCCCTACAAAAGGGTAGCACGTATCCATTAGCAACCAAGCAATGCAAATTAGTTAATCTATTATCTCTTCCTAAATTTATTCATCCTAATCTATAGTCTCCTCTCATCCCCTACAAGCTGATGCCGTCCAGCCATTCCCTTGGCACTTATTACCCTTCTATGAACCCAAGCCCATAACTCTTTGGTATAAGGTGTGCCTGACTATTGCATCCTGCATGCTGATGTTATCCATACCTGGTCAATGGACATGCCATACTGCGGCTTCATTCCTGCGTTTGGAAACATCAAATGTCCACCAGAGTTCTGAGAATTGTACCTGTTGATACTATATTAGTAGGATGCTTTAATATTGTCTGTTATGAGTATATTAATATTGTCAAGAGTAACTTCTAATTTGCTTTCTGTTGCTTGTGTCTGTTGTAAGCATCTTCCAATAAAGAACATGTTTTGCCTGAGTTACTGAGTAACAAGTAACAAGTGTGTATCACAAATGCTTGCATGTTGTGCACAAGACTGGTATAACGAAATGGGGCTAGGATGTGATACTTTTGAATGTTGTGGCACAATAAATAGTTCTAAGTATTTTTTGTTTTTAGTTCCATATGGATTTTATTGTCTTGTATGATTGAATTCATAAAGATCAAAGTGATGTTTTTTTCCCTTCAGTGTGTACTGTTTCCCCCTCAAATTTGGTGCCTTGGACACACCCGTAATAATTGAGTTTTTGGTGTGCACAATTTTAATATGTGTGGTTTGTATTTCATTGAATCTTGGTAGTGTAAGGTATGGCAAGAGACGCCAATAGTTAATTTGATTGGCATATTAATGGTTGCATCATTATCATTGATTATTTTAAGAAATACAATGTCCAACAGATTATGATCTGCATTTTGTGGCATGTTATTTGATGCAACTGAATGAGCCTAGTTTTCTATTTTTTATGTTCTTGCTTTTTTTTTTTTTTGAAATAAAATGCATTTATGTTTCAACCATTGCTAACATATACCTTCCTTGATATCCAATATCTTTAAGTTAACTCTCTGTAATAATGCCAGAATGAATTGTGCCGAATGAAGCTGGATCTGCCACTTCTGGATAAACTTATACATGAGTACTGTATATATAGGGGAATAGTTGAAGGTGGTTCCCATGTCCTTCCTGGTAATGACACTTGCTAGCTGACAATTTTGATCAACTCATATAAGCAATTTTTTGGTTGTGTTTTATGCTCAGTTAACTGCTATTCTTGGTTTTATTTAGCACTAATGCAAACTGTTTTGTTGCATGTTCTGTAGGATTGCAAAGCAATAACCAAAGTAATGATGTCAATTTCGTAGATAAACAAGAAGACAGTACTGAAACACGGATTGATTTTCAAATGACTAACAATCAGAATGGAAATTGTAGCACCAGTGATACTTCCCATCATGATTCCTGGTCCAGGAGATTACGTAGGGTTAGAAGTAGTGCATCGGGGCAACGACGGCGGAAGAGATGGAGAGGACGGGTAGATGATCTGGATTATGGTTGTGAGACCCCATTGGATGCAAATAAACATGCTATGTTATGTTCTGCTCTTGACATGGATGAAGATGATATGATAGTTAAACCAGTAAGATTTGTTTTATATTCATTATTCTGAGCCAGAATCCTATACTGTTCACAAAACAAAGGTTTATTGATGGTTATACCTGTTTTAGGACTTGATGGCAGATACTGGTTTGCCTGATTCTAGAAGTAATCAAGATCAGAAATATGAAGCTATTCTAGAGATGAGGGATCTCACACGCAAAGGAATGGCTTCAAAAGTTGTTGAAGAGATAAACAACATGGATCCTGATTTCTTCTTGAAAAACCCTATTCTTCTATTTCAGCTGAAACAGGTGAGACCTGTTTGACTCAGGACCAGGAAAGAAAAGATAGGGAACCCTGATATGATCAGAACTAGCATGCAAGTCTAATAAGTAAGAAGCAATTCCTTCGATATCTCACCAATGTTTTGCATTTCAGGTTGAATTTCTTAAGCTAGTAGCTTCTGGTGATCACGGAGCTGCTCTCAAGGTCGCATCCACTCATCTGGGGCCTCTTGCTGCCAGTAACCAAGCTTTACTGAAACCTTTGAAGGAAACTTTAGTAACACTAATTCAACCCTGTGAAGATGTACTCACAAAGTCAGTATCATTGCCCGTTCTTGCAAGTTCTCTCCAGGTATGGCTAATGTTTGGATTTTGTTATTATTAGCAAGTGGAATTGCTCTGCACTCTCAATTTTATGTATTTATATTGAATACTCATGGTAGTAGACTACAACTTTTTTACTATTGGTGGAAATGCATGAAAGAAATATGGTATATAATCCATTCCTGTGGTGGACTAACAATCACAGTGAAGGCCAAGCATACCAAACAAGGCCTGAGGTTTATTTCTTTATTTTTTTTCTCAAGTTTTATTTATTTTTATCTTGAGGTTTATTTATTTACTTTGATCTATGTAATGTAACAGTTTAAATTAGGATTTACCTATCTACTTTGTTCGTCCCACCAGAATTCATGGGAGTCAACTTTGGAAACCTTGGGGGCAGTGCCCCATCCATTATCTCTGGATTATTTCCCACTCTGTTAGTCTGTATTTTGTGCCTGGCTGAGAACTTCTAGTTCTAGCTCTTATTTTGGATAATTTTATTTGGATGAGCCTAAAATTTCTTTTTAACAAAAACAATCAAGCGAACTTGATGTGAAAATACTAGTTAAATCTGTGTATACTATTATGGGAGTACTTGGTTCATTGGGTGCTATGCAATTACCCTTATGTCATGTAAAATTGATGGTTCCAGTGCTTTTGATCATGTTAATCCAATTACGAATTATTCATTCTTCCATCAGTTTTCTTAAAATAAAAGTATAGTAGATTGCTAGTATCATCCAGAACTTCAGATCTTTTTTAGTGCACATTGTGCTTATTCCACGTAATTCGGTGTCTACCTTGCAACTTGCTACACGTGCCAGTTGCTATGACACTTGCCAGAAGCTGAATGATATTGTGGGCTTTATGCATGTCTCTTTTGAAGATTGCAATGAGCAGGAGGCTTGGTATTGAAGAACCTCAGTTAATGAAGATAATTAGAACAACACTTCACACACACAGCGAATGGTTTAAGCTTCAGATGTGCAAGGACCGTTTTGAGCACTTTTTGAAGATTGATTCTCTAAAAGAGGTTGATCCATCTGCGGGGAGTCACAATATGTCCAAGGTTCTTACAGATGAATGTGCTAATGGATCTTCTCAAATCACAACATGCTCTAGTGGCAAGGTGCTAGATGAAGGTAGTAGCCCTCAGGAGTCGTCAGAAGTTACCTGTGATGAAAACGCCATACTCAAGGTCATGGTAAGCAACATATTCTTTTGGGTGCTTTTGTTTGTTTGACACACACCATGTACATAAATCTTAGGATAACCTTTGGTATAAACACTTGCTAAATATTCCTTCTCAGCCTTCCGCCACTTTACACTACTTTCTACTTCCTCCGTTTCATATTATAAGACTTTCTAGTGTTGCACACATTCATATATGTTAATGAATCTAGACATATATGTGTGCCTAGATTCATTAATATCTATATAAATATAGGCAATACTAGAAAGTCTTATAACCTGAAACGGAGGTAGTATTTAGCACTAATTTGTGGTTAATCCTGTAATACCTGATAATAATCTAAGCTAGCTAGGGACTAGTTCAGATTTTGATTATCTAAAACTGAATATATTCAGAGTAGAATATATTCATAGGCATAGACAGAATATGTTTTACTCCCAGGTTTGGCATGGGATCAATAACTTGCACATGTAAACTTATAAGGAATTAATCAAATCTATTTTACATATTTTTCATTGTTTTATCTTTTTATTTTAGGAATTTCTTGCCTTGCCAAGGGCTGACGCCATCCAACTGCTTATGCAATATGGTGGGAATGCCGAGGCAGTCATCCAACAGATCTTTTCGTAGTGCTTTGTGTAAATATCAGATACGTTTCATTTGTTTTAGAAATCAATTATTTGTTCATATTTTTCTTGTATATGAAGTTCTATTGGAACTAGGTTTCTCGTCCCAGTACCTTTGTCCACTACGTTTTCTTCCATGTAATACAGAAACAAAGATGAAAAAAATAATCTGGTTCACACTTTTCATCCAAGGCATGAAAGGATTGCGTCGCAGCAGTAAATCATGAACAATCATGATCGTTGCAATGAAGGATCACCAAAGCTTTGCCTTTATGTTTTGTCTTATGATGTATTGCTGAGGGCATCAGCTATTAGGCTATGAGAATACCACATGTATATTGCCTGTGTTGCATCTTGTAAAATATGTAACGATATGATTATTAGTACTATGGCAGTAATATGATGTTACTGGAACTGGATATCTCTGTTCTTTTTGGTGCATTTACGGAGTTCTATTCTTGTGGGCTTGTAGGTGTTCCAATGCGCAAGATGGGAAATCCGTTCGCATAATTTTGTTGCTGGTCTTAAAGTGGAATTAATCCAACGGCCTTGGAAATGAGGGCAAGTTTGTGGTGTACATATTGCGACGTGATGAGAATGGTGCCCTATCATTTTTTGAGCAACTTAAATGGTATTTATGCTAGTTTGGATTGAAGACAAACAATTATATAGTAGCAGCGCTAATGCTCTGTTTAGTCACTCTAAATGTTGAATTCATGTTGGTATCCAACCAAATAAAGGTATATAATTTTGCCAAAAAAATAGCCAATGAATTGGTAGGGTTGGTACTTGGTAGTTGGTACGGTAGTTAGACCAAACTAGAAAATCGGCGTACCAATTGGTGCACCGGCTAGTTATAGCCCGTGCATTCAGGTTATTATACAATTAATTAATTAATCATAATATAAAGTTTTCACGTTGCGCTATATTATAAAAATAAAGCCATTGGATCGACAATAAATAAATAAATAATTATTAATAATATAAAGATCCCTCACGTTCAGCTATGTTATAAAAAGAAATTTTAAGGCATAGGGTCAAAGGGCTCTTAATATCACTTGTTAGATCATCAAATAAGGCCTAAATATGTGGTCGGGACCAACTAAACTCAAAGGTGCATGCAAATTTGAACTCCAACAATTTATTTTTTTTTATAACCTTAGTCAAGTTTGACTTAAAAAAGTCAAAATGATTTATAATATGAAACGGAGGGGATAGTTTTTAAAATTCTAAAGATTCACTCGTAGAAATGCCTCATCTTCTTTTTTTTTCTTCTGACCAAAGTTGTGTGAAGTAGCTACGAACCTCATTAGTCAGAGGTAGTGTACATTTTCAGATATACTCCGATTCACCCTAAAATATTGTTGAGGCATCAAACGTCCCTCGGAGCACATGCATATACATGTCTATTTAACGTTTACATTAGTTATCTATCTACTTCCTCCGTTTCACAATGTAAGACTTTCTAGCATTACCCATATTCATATAGAAGTTAATGAATCTAGACATATGTAGAAGTTAATGAATCTAGACACATATGTCTAGATTCATTAACTTCTATATGAATATGGGTAATGCTAGAAAGTCTTACAATATGAAATGGAGGGAGTATCTATCTATTATATAGTCTATTAAATTTCCTAAAAACGCTCTCAAGCTGCCACGTGGCTTCCTAAAACGCTCTCAAGTTACCACGTGGCACAACAAAAGAAGACGAGGACCCACAAGTGCAGAGTTTTTTTTTTCCTACGGTAGTTAAAAGATACACCGATTAGTAAGAAAGTTTCTAACAAAACTGATTCATCTAGACCACTAGATCTAACCAAAAACAAAAATTCGAAATCCTCTCCCTGGGCTCCCGCACGTACACATGCACCTTTCCTTCCCCTGCTTTTTTTTTTCTTTTGCAGTTAGAAGATATTTAGTGCACTTTTATGGTAATAAAGAATTTTTGCATGTTCCATAGACACATTCTCAAATACGAATTGATCTTCGTGGGCTTTATAAATAAATAAGCAAACATTAAATGATTATAAATTATATATCCAATATATGATCTGTTTAAACCATTGTATATTTTAAGCAAATAACATTCATTCATATTGACTATTTTCAAGAAAAAATGAAAATATACATTAACTTTAGTGTTTTTACAGTTATCTACATGCTTTCGAAAAAATTGCAAAAATATACGTGTGCCGTGGAATGGAAACGCGGGACCGGTTGTTTGGCACAGCGCGAAGGTGCGGGACTATTAGCCGGAATAATCCTGCGTTGTGGATGAATAGTACCGCGTTGGTCCCACGGGTCAGCCAAGCGGCACCGCGAGACAGCTGCACGCGACTGAGCCTCATGCATGCACGTTGTATTTCTTTGCATCTTGGCCAGTGTCGCATTGCCAGCCCGCGGAAGTCTTGGGAAAAAATCAACTACTGCCTGTATAGTCCTGGCGACGATGATTTTGATGTGTGTTATTGACGCCTAATTGTAGATTGATTGCTTATTGTTCTATCATCAAGTACACAAATGCTCCCTCCGGCTGATAATACTTGTCATTTTAGATAAGGGTGAGGCCAAACTTTTAGAATCTTTGATTATGAATCATTTTTTAAATATTTATCTTTCAAATATGATGACTACATGTATATATTAGTCTAAAAAAGTACTTTAATGAAAACATATATTTGTTAACACTTTTATATCTATTATAATGAAAAATAATGATTAAAGTTGTTTATTGGAGACCGTGCTCTTATCCAAAACGACAAGTTATTAACTCGGAGGAAGTATCTGGACTTCCCTCACGTGAGACTACCTTTATGCACAGGCTATGGCTCAGGTTGGGGGTCTGGTGATGTTGCAGCCTGAAGTTGGCGGATCTCGGGACAATTTCTTCTTTGCAGGAATTGATAAAGTGAGGTTCCGTAAGCCAGTAATTGCCAAGATTTGGTCTTGCCAAGATGGAAGGAAAAGCTTACGGTGGTGGCGACCTAGTGTGCGAGGGGGAGTTCCTCCTGGTTAGCGCAACCGAATAGTGCAAAGGGCACCTAGTATTGTGTGATTCTCTTGTAGAATCATTGTTTAGAACGGGATCATGAGGTTCATTGCTTGAGAAGAGTTGAGTTTTGAACTGAACTTACGGCTTTGAGGCTATCTTTTCATTTTACCTGTTAGGTGAATTGAGTTCAAATGTCCAAAGCGCCATATGTTCAGTTCAGGCGCTTAATTCTACTTATCTGGCTGTGTGCTGTTGTAAACTTGTAATACATGATACAATCTCTTCCATTGGAATTTCATGAAATATACAGTGATTGTTCGGTTGTGCTTATATTGAATTTCTGGTGATATTTAACACTCATTCTACTCAAATACCAGCAACCAAATATCAAAATTTTCATGTAATCTTCTCATAGTATTCCCATGAATTTCCCAATCTTTTGTTCTATGAAGAATTGAAATGTCAAATGCTTCACTGATGATCTTTTTCCTATTCTTTTGTACCCAGAAGCCTCTCTAACAGGGGATAATAACAAAGAACAGCTATCTTTGACCCTTTTCTGTTTTACACAGGCCTTTCTTTTGCCAACAAACAACCGTAGGAAAGGAAAAAAAAAAAAAGAAGCTAAGGCTAAAGTACTCTCTCTAGTCATTGTAAACGTGCAAAGTCAACTTGAATTAGTCAACACAAACACACCATAATAACATCCGTGGTTGTAGTTAAATTACAACCGAACTTCAAGGAGCCATCAAGATCCAAGTCATCTTGGTTGCCTAGTCAACTCTTCTGTTCACAAGAGATAAGTTGGCTGAATTCTGTTAATTAATAGACTCCAAATCATTAGCTGTCCTGGGTTGTCTTGAGGCTTTCATCATAGCTTAGAAGATGGCTAATCTTGTGGCAATGAACATGAAGAGGAAAGAACATGCTGAGGTGGCCAACAATGGATTGTCCATCTTTCTTGATCCTAAGAGGCTCAGATTACAGGTATGGCAATAGCAATTGACAAATGCTGTCCAATCCTCACTCTTCTGTACTAATTAATATACATAAGTTTTTCTTTTTTACGAGATCGTGTTAGAAGCTAGCAGAATTTGGGCTAAATAGTAGAAAAGCATGAGATCATCAACATGGCAAGATTCCATGGTTGATTCACTTTACTCACCTCAATCTATAATCTGCCTGAATTGTTCAAAAACCTAAAACCATTATCAATTCACAGTGGCAACCAAGAACATAAACTGAGGCATTCAATTCAGTTCATGTTTTGAGGGCAATTGAAACATTTAATCCATGAGTTCTAATGTTTCATCTCTTCTTTCTGTCATCAGGATGATGAGATTCCAGACATGATGGAGGAAGAGAAACCATCAGCAGGTGTTCAACTTGATCCTACTGTGCCAACCATGGCCTTATCATGGATGCTACCAACTCAGGGGCCAAGAGACTACACATGACACTATGAACACTGCATATGAGATGTCATCTTCAGAAACGCCGCCACTCAGAGCAGACCAAGCCGCCGCCGCGGCGCCGATGGACGTCGAGGTTCAGCTTCGGCCTTGAGGGACACTTCGGCAAGCCCAACATCCCCTACGTCCGCGCCGTGCTCGATAAGCTCGGCACCCTGCGTCTCCCCATTTGGCTTACCGAGATCGACATCAGTAGCTCCTTCGACCCCAAAACGCAGGTACGTAGTTACATACTCACAAATATATATCTAGTAGATGTAAAACTCGAGTGACAGACCATAAGAAATACTTTCTCCATCTCAAAACGTAGCTATCTAGTACTGGATTTAACACTACCTAAAACTACTAATCTGGACATGTGTAGATAGTGTCAAATCCAATACTAGGTAGCTACATGAGAAGGAGGTAGTATATAACCTATATATCTCATTGTTAATGTACTATACGATGATATGATGTTGCAGGCTGCATACTTGGAAGAGGTGCTCCGAGAAGGGTTTGCCCATCCATCCGTGGATGGCATAATGCTGTGGACGGCAATGGACACCAACGCTAGTTGCTACCAGATGTGCCTGACCAACCAGAACTTCACCAACCTTCCTGCGGGAGATGTGGTGGACAAGCTGCTGGGGGAGTGGCAAACCAAGGAGACCCTGGGAACCACCAATGACCGCGGCTCCTTCAACTTTTCCGCCTTCTTGGGAGAATACAAGCTCTCGGTCACCTATCTCAACCTCACTGCCGAGGGAACCTTCTCGCTGGCCCATAGCGACGACACCAAGCATATCAACATCCGTCTATCACCATCACGTTGAAATTGGATTGATTCTTGTGTTATATAGAAGGATGTGATGATGAAAACTTGGTAGTGTACCTTAATTAGAGGGAGACTCCGTACGTTTGTGTTGATACAATGGATTCATAATGTGTGTTCGTACAAGGCATATATATATGTTGTATCTATATCAGGATTGAGGGTTTCTATCATATCTTTCAAGTATGGTTTTGTTTGTGTTTTCTATACAGTACATTTTGCCTATATTGTTAGGCTACATCGATCATCAGGATATTAGGAACAACTAGCCCACAACATGTGCACATTTGGGTATATAAGGTATATAAGCTAGCGATTGTAAACACTAGAACAGAGGGCGTAGCATGGCGCCGCGCCCACAGCTAAACAACTATAGTGAACTGGAGACATTGAAAAATACAACTTCTAGAAAAAAAAACTCATTTGTGGAAAAGAGTTTACACAATGGGAGACCATAGGAATGTGATATTGCGCAATGGGATGCCATAGGAAAAGCACTACATCTAATAATCCGAAAATTTACACAATGGAATGCCATAGGGATGAGATATTGCGCCAAAAAAAAACAAGTGTCCTGCGCTCTTCTCTGCCCACGCAATTCTTCACCGTTTTCCATGCGCCGCCTGTTCTGTTGCTTCCTTCGGTACCTGTCCTGTTGTTTCCTCATCGCCGGTGAGTGTCCTGCTGCTCCTCCTCTAGCCTGGGGTCATAGTGAGGGAGGACAGAGAGCACCATGGTCATCACGCCAGGGGAGGATGGGGAGTATCATCGCCATCTTGAAACCCCAAGATCCCAGTCACTGGAAATGGAGTTCATAAACACTAACAGAAAATTAAGGATATGAAAATTACCATACTTTGGTTCATGTACCTAACAGATCATGTGCTTCGCAAAAATTGGTTCTTATATGCTATAATTGCTGATAGCATATTAGTGTGCCTAACAAATTTGAAAACCTTGGATGGAATGTGGCACTATAAAATATGTAATATAGCAGCTCCAACCTCCAAGAGAAAAACAGTCTTTACAACATTTTGTTAGAGAAAATATTGGATGCAATCAGATAAAAGCATGCCAATATAAGAACTCCTAGAGGTCTCCGAGGAAAAGAGAACCAAATCAAAGGTATCAAAATTTGAAAATCTTACTCATAAAAAACATTACAAACATGTTGTTTTAGCGGTTCAACTCAAACTAAGATTCTAGCAATCAAAACATAGGATAAATTGCTATGCAAAATCTAATATCAAGAGCTCCATGAAAAGGCTGCAAAAAAAGAAAACAATAGTGTAATGTCCCTGATGACATATAGAGGTTTACCTTGTTCCTTGCATACCAAATCCATTACTCTATCATGAACATGTAGAGAAGAAAATCTATATTCAGTCTCATTTAGGTGGCTTGTTATATGCCATTTAGGTGGCTTGTTATATAAATGGCATATAACCACATTCAAGTAGAGGATGGTAGTTATTTCTTTATGTTATTTTACCTATGCATTGTAAATCGAAAGTACAAAAAGCACATAATGCTTCTAAAAAATTAAACACACAACAAATTTTCAAGCACTAATAATAGTTCTGATTATTTTTCCCTGTGGATCTCAGTTGGTTCAAACTTTAACTAATTAAGTGTGGTGTAAGCTAGATAACCAACATGCTTCTTACGGCTTGAGAGTTCCATCACACAAAAAAGACATAAGGGTTAGTTTTTTTTTTGTTATGGCTTGACAAATCCAGAGCAAAAGAGCAATTTCAGCGACAAACTGATACGCTCACAACTCCGATTGGCTTGATCGTTCGGTGAGTTAGATAACTACGATATTAGAGAGAATAATTAGTTCAAAAGCCCAAACATATATCTACAAATATTACCCATTCGTTTCTATATTAGGTGGGTATGGATTAATTTTCTTTGGTTTGTGATGGGCAGTCTGTGTTTGATGCGCGTCCAAGGTTTAGCGGTATGTGTGACCAAAGCGGCCATGGGGCAAAGTGCACCGATTGAAGCAATGCTTGATCAACGCTGAGATTGCAAAAATCGTCGAAGTGCACACGAAACATAGGGTGAAAACAATAGCCCTTTTAGCAAATCACACTAAACGAAAATAATGCCAAAGTAATACCAAATCAAACAAAGCACCTGAGTTATCTTTACTTATTAGTGTTCATAGTTCATATACTAGTTTACTAGTTGTGTGTTCAATGAGTAGATTGTACTTTATTTATATGCTTCACTTGATTAAGCTAGTCAATTTATTCTACGGTAATGGACCAATGATCTTAACGGATTGCACTAGTTCTAACTTGTCCATCCGAAGGGTGGGAATCCTAGGGGAATTGGTGACATTATTTATTGACATAAGTATGGTGCTTAGCTTAGTTAAATGCCATTGGATGCGGGTAAGCCCCATGGAAAGTGAGGTAGGCGGCAGGTGGTGACAGCCCTGTCGGTCCTTTGCATTCCTTCACATCCGGGTATGAAGTAAGAGTTCGTAATTAAAATACCATAGCCACGCTGGCAAACCAACAGTGAGTGCTCTCTGTAAGCATGTATGTGTTAAGTGTAAACTAAACATTAGTAATATAGAAGTATATATGAACCTAAGCTTTCTATAGTTCTTCTTGCCTAGTATATATCTATTAGAGACGAATCTCCTGTGTGTCACACTACTCCATTATCATTTATCAATTAGCCCCTATTTAGACTATGGTAAAATAATTATAGCTTGAATAAAAATGTATGAACTCTATCTTTACACTATCGTCGTCTCTGTGAAAATATAAATGCAATAACCTTGGAATACTCCTGGGTGAAATGCTATAGTGGTATTCGTGTGCTTGCGGATTTTTCTTTGACTATAAGAAATACCAGCATTAAGCAAATGCCATAAAGAGCCAGACATCATGTACTGAAGAATGATCACAAGTATATTACATTGTCATTAGAAGGGCAGCTAGCCCGGTGAAACTAGAGTCCATGTCTCTGGATGAACTAGAATATGAAATTATAATACAGCTCCTAGAGTGACTAGGAGTACTAAAGCTAGTATAGAAGTCACGTCCATTGAGCTATCTCCGTGTCACTAATATCAAAGAAGCAAAAAGGATGGCAAAATGAATGCTAATTATGCCATATCAGCGCTAAGCTATCACCACTTGGTGATCAAACATTTCGAAGTTGCACCGGAATACAACTATGTCTTCCTAGTGCAAGCAATAGTCGTGGTCGAAGTACTCCAGGCTTCGACCAGGGTTCCTCCACAACTGCTCCACCATGGACCGAACATAATAGTTTTGCCTGTTGAGGTAGCTTGGGTAGGCCTACAAAGTCGGTGTAATGATGTTCTAGGAACAACATCTTATAGTTAATAGGCTCCCTTACTACCATGTTAACTTTGAAATTCCTAAAGCTTTCAATGCCATTAAGAAATGATCAATCGCAAATTATTTTTTCTAGCTTGTGAAGTATTGCTAAATAAATGATACAACTTATGAATGTTTCATTATTGAATTATCAAACAAACAATAATCTTTTTATTATTGTCCATACAAAGGTAGATGGAAACACAAGGTAAACCATTGGAATCACACACAAATTATTTTTTATTAGTCTTGAGTAAAGTATAAGGTAAACTATACAACATCATTGGATAAACATAGCTAAGATGCATCCTCCTTTGATTTGTTGTTTATTTAGTAATTCTTGATATTGTTGCTTGATTTGGAGAAATTACCATCATGAATATCGTTGCCATTGTTGTATTCCTCTTCCATATTCTAAATAAATGGAGGAAATTATTTCTCATGAAGAAATAGGTCCTCATCCTTCTGGCTCCCCTCCAAAGACTCATTGGACATGTCCTCTTCAACAACATCTTGTGAATAGATGTTTTTCTCCTCTTGATGTAGCTTCTTGACATTGATATTAGTAGGAGGGCTAAAACTATCAACATGTCCCGTAGGCATGGGAACAACATAGTTATCTTCTAGGGAAGGACATGCATTCTGGGATGAGAATGGGTGTGTAGTTTCCCCTTGCTGGGCAACAATAGCAGCATCACTACTACTACCACCACCAATACTAGTAGCTCCATCAAAGTTGTTTATGCTCATCTTGTTGGTGCATACCATCACTTCATTAACTAGGGGATTTTCTCTTTTCATGTTGAGAAGAGATTCTCCTTGCATCATGAAAGCGAATGGAGACAGCGTGTGTTGAGTTCCCATTTGACCTATAGGAGGATATATAGGAACATGGGGTGGATACCCAGCTAAACGTGAGGCCTGCATTTCTTGGGTAGGATGGTAGAGTGAGGTCATTTGGTCTAGCTTAATGTGCTTCCTAGCAGAAATATCTATATCAGGAGCAGTACTTCCTAGTGCCTTATGGCTACGAAGTACATTACCAAGAAAGTGATAGGATTCAGTGGTGGTGATTGCCTCAGCAATGTCTGTGCCTAATATGATGTCACGATTGTGAGAGTTGGCACATACCCATGCACGGAGGGTGAGCTCCTGCACGAAGAGCTCACAAAGTTTTGTGACAAAAGTTGGTGTGTCAGCAGATAGCGTCATAGCATCATCCTTTGGTCGAATGACATTCTTCACGCAGTCAATTGGTAGTATATGCTCATGGTTGCCTGCAAATGCCTCGATTTGTTCCTGGCTCCTCCTCCAGAATTCCTCCATGGCATGCCGCTGTTGTGCAAGCAATTGCAACCTTGAAAATGTATTGTCCTCCTCATTGTGCTCCACCTCCTCCTTTGTTGGAATCGCCATTCCTTTACCCCTACATTTTTAAGTAATGCATGAATAATAACTCAGTTAAGTACTTGCTTGAAACAACAACTTATTTCATCTTCCCAATAAAAATATGTAAATTGAATAGAAACTACATTGCTTCTCGTTGGAAGTATAGCCACTAACACAATTTACACTAACACTCAAGAATTAGTAGCAGTACATAATAATGATATAATAAACAACCTTTCTTATATCAAGATGTTGAAGTAGGTGACCAATTTATGGTGTGGTCGATGAGAGAATGGGAACCAAGCAAAGTAGTTTATATAGGAGTACAAAGTAGTAAAGGATATTGTGGATGCCAACTGGAGACACGATGATTCATGAAAAAGCATCGAGGTTAGGTGTCTCTAATTGTTCTCTTGTGGGTTTGTTGCGGGGTTCTGTTAGCCTTTCTTGCTTCTTTCCTTTTGCACCACTGCATGTCCATACACTTGTGAATTGATGTACAAGCGATCTCACTAATTTTATGCATCATTCCATACTTGGTGGTCTAAGCCTCCACGCCATCCTTGGATGATTCTTCTAGCTCAATGCTTATCAATGTACAGGTACATGCTAAGCGATGGATTTCGCCGCATGCTAGAAAGAGCCTTCTGGAAGGCTTGAGAAATAGATAGTCAGCTGTAAGTAAGCATAGGAGGGGATTGTTTGTGTCGTTTTGTGTAACAACATAACTAATAAAGTTGTCCGCTGCAATCCAAACGTGTTATGTCATATGTTGAGCCCTTTTCCTACTTTACATGTGTTATGGTGCATATTGGTTTTCACTAAATCATTGTTTTTATGGGCCAAAGTGCTGAGAATAAAGCCCATCTAAATGAGGCTTAAATTATCTTACCTTGTATTGTAATCCTGCATTACTATACAATTGCCTCCCACCATGTAGCATTAAATTTTCTCTTTCATACTAGCTTTCCACGTTGTCATCAATGCATGACTATCTGATTAAATTTTAAGCGAAACACGACTGTGGAATACACATTTCCTGATTTTGGTCACCCTAGATCAATCCATCATCCATCTAATAGCTCAAATCAAATTAGGCATTAATATTGTGTGTTGTTCAACTGGCAATGTTGGTCAGTATCATATGCCGATTCAAGGGGTGAATCAGTAGTGATATTAGTTTCCAAAACAAAAAAAAGGCCTCCACGGACACTCGAAGCGGGACGCGAGCTAGGCAAAGTGGAAGACAGTGGATGGAACGGGGAGCTCCCCCTGGTCGGCCGACACCATTGCTGTGCCCCGCGGGTGGCCGACGATGCTAGGAGTGGCACCACCGGTGGAAGAAGGGGAAGAGGCAAACAAGGAGATGGTTTCTTGGTCGTTGTCTGCCTCCCTCGCATGCAGGCCGGGTGAGCTCGGACGGGCTCGCCGGCCGCCTTCCCCTCCCTTCCAAACTCGCTGGCCTCCTCTCCCTCCCCCTCCTACCTTTGCCTCCCCAGAAGCTGCCTCCTCGCCGCTATGTGTAGTTGGGTTGGGAGCGGCCCAGTAGAAGTATGGCCACGAACGCTCCCACGATAGCCGCAACGGCGATGGCTGTCATCCCCGATTTCCGCGAAAGTTGATGCTCCATTGCCGGTCGCCAATGCCCGCGGTGTTCTGCACCGAGGGAACGGTGGAGGTCTGTGCCGATGTTGGCTTGGGAAGAAAAGAGGAGAGGTCGGCTAACATGTGGGCCCCACATATTTTTTTAATTATTTTGCTGACTAGGATGCCACGTCAGCAAAACCAAGGATCCATACTGCCATGGGACTGAAATTGCACGGTTTTGTATAGTTTAGGGGTGAAGATTTCTAGTATTCGAGATATGGAACCTTAGACAGACTCGACGTGAAGTTGAGGGATGACTGGTGAACTTATTCCCATAAAGAATTGGTAGGAAGTTGAGCGACGAGTAGAGTGACCACCGCCGTGGTCGAGCTGGTGTTAACAGTGAAAATTGGTAAGCCCCTAAGAGAATTATCACATCGCCAATAGTCGGATTTCTACTATATTCGGTTAAGGAAATTAATCTATTAAAGATAGCTTATCCAGAAGTGGCCGAGTTCAAGGAGGATGCGGTATGGCAAGTTATCTATTAATTAGACAGTATTTGTTAGTTTCCTTTTATCTTTAGGAAAGTGTGTTTAGTGTCATATAAGGACTTTATGTTTTTCTTTTATCTTTTAGGAAAGTTTCTCCTACAAGGACTAGTATCTCCCCATGGATATAAATATGTACACCTGGGGTCATTGTAAAATATCTCCACGATCAATGCAATTCGGTGCATCGCCACCTTTTACCTTTTCTATTTTATTTTATTGTCTGGCGGGACTTGGCACCTGACGTGAGGCTGCATCGGTTCAGTTCGATCTCCGGCGAAGGGGTAAGTCTAATGTTCCGAGGCAATTGTCTCGTCTACGTCAGTGTCGTTCAAGGCTGCATCTATACATTTGATCTCTTAGATTGCTCCGGTCTGGATGATATATTTGTCTATCTATTTATCATATGTTTTCGTTAATCTAGTCTTAGTATCTCAATTTAGCTCTATCGGTTATCTATCGCTTTAAGGTTTCTGCCGGTATCGGCTAAATTGTTTTACTAGATTAGATTAGCTAAGACATCTACCACCCTAAAAATTAGTCAAGGGCTTGATTGTCTAGATATTATATTTCTTTTCATACTTAGTGCTGCATCAGTTAAGTTTGATCTACTATGTCGTGTTTAGAACCATAATCCTTAGCCTGCTTTTTGATTGCCAATAAGGATTTCATCGGGGTTTTAGCCGATGAGTTATCTGGATATTGCATCGGCTTAAAAGAAGTACATACAAGTTGGATTTAACCGATGGCAACAAAGATTTCACTGTTTAATCTAATCTTATGGATTTTGTGACAACGGATCTCCAGCCAATGTATGCTTTAACCTTCGGATCAGTGCTTATTATATCATGTCATTGTTAGCCGATTGGTTCCTACTGGATGATATTGTTGTTATATTATATTATCATCAGCCGCATTCTGATGCTCCTCCAGCCCCGCAAGGAGCCATGGACAACTGCCATACCAGTCGGCATCCCAAGCCCCATGGTCAAGCCAGCTCAGGCCCGGGGGCTCGATGTCCGTGGTAGGGTACCAAAGAAAACAACTTTCTTCTTCCATCTGTGTCTGCTTCTGAAGCCATAGCCTTTGCCACCATTGGTGCTCCAGATTGCGTGCTGCAAGAAATAATCGTTGGGGTACTTGGATCTGTCGCACCCCCTCCCCCTCCTCCCTCACCATCCCGGTGCCTTTCCCTCTTGCCTCATCCACTGCGGCGCGCTCGGGGCCACGGATCTGGTCGTCCCGAGCGAGCTTGCACCGGCCGGATCATGGAAGCAGATAGGTGGCGGCGGTGCCTCGCCGGACTGGAGAAGGTGATGGTGGCACCGGGCCTTGGGTCTCTCGGTAGAGAGAGAGAAGGGGTGGGCGGCGGCAAGCGGGGAAAGCTGGATTTTTCATATTTTGGTCCTTTTAAAAAACTTATTTCGCAAATAGATCCCTAGAAAAACTTATCCTAGAAATGATCCTTTTTGGGACGCCAGAGTGTGAAAAAACATCCAAAAAAATAAAACAAAAATAACACCGTTGCAACTCCATACAGAGAAACAGGAATGGAGGCGAGGGGTGGGTGGGGGGAGGGCCCCAAAAAGTACCATTTATGAAATAAGTTTTTTCAGAGGTCTATTTACGAAATAAGTTTTTCAAAAGGACCAAAATATGAAAAATCCAGCTTTCCCCGCTTGCCGCCGCCCACCCCTTCTCTCTCTCTACCGAGAGACCCAAGGCCCGGTGCCACCATCACCTTCTCCAGTCCGGCGAGGCACCGCCGCCACCTATCTGCTTCCATGATCCGGCCGGTGCAAGCTCACTCGGGACGACCAGATCCGCGGCCCCGAGCGCGCCGCAGTGGATGAGGCAAGAGGGAAAGGCACCGGGATGGTGAGGGAGGAGGGGGAGGGGGTGCGACAGATCCAAGTACCCCAACGATTATTTCTTGCAGCACGCAATCTGGAGCACCAATGGTGGCAAAGGCTATGGCTTCAGAAGCAGACACAGATGGAAGAAGAAAGTTGTTTTCTTTGGTACCCTACCACGGACATCGAGCCCCCGGGCCTGAGCTGGCTTGACCATGGGGCTTGGGATGCCGACTGGTATGGCAGTTGTCCATGGCTCCTTGCGGGGCTGGAGGAGCATCAGAATGCGGCTGATGATAATATAATATAACAACAATATCATCCAGTAGGAACCAATCGGCTAACAATGACATGATATAATAAGCACTGATCCGAAGGTTAAAGCATACATTGGCTGGAGATCCGTTGTCACAACATCCACAAGATTAGATTAAACAGTGAAATCTTTGTTGCCATCGGTTAAATCCAACTTGTATGTACTTCTTTTAAGCCGATGCAATATCCAGATAACTCATCGGCTAAAACCCCGATGAAATCCTTATTGGCAATCAAAAAGCAGGCTAGAGATTATGGTTCTAAACACGACTTAGTAGGTCGAATGTACTAATACAGCACTAAGTATGAAAACAAACACAGTATCTAGATAATCAAGCCGGCAAGCCCTTGACTGATTTTCAGGGTGGTAGATACCTTAGCTAATCTAATCTAGCAAAGCGATTTAGCCAATACCGGTATAAACCCTAAAATGAATCTCAACCGTTGCAAGTAAATCAAGCTACCAAACTAGATTAACTAAGATATATGATAAATAGGTAGGCCAAAATATCAACCGAACCAGAGCGATCCAAGAGAGCAAAGCGATGCAGCCTTGAACAACACCAATGTAGCTGATACAATTGCCAAGGCCGGCGGAACGTAGGACTTACCCCTTCGCCGGAGATCGAAAGCCGATGCAACCCCGCGTCAAGTGCCAAGTTCTGCCGGATGATAAGTAAAATCTCGGTAAAGAGGGTGGCGATGCGCCGAGAGTAGTTGTATTGATCTATGAGATCATTTACAATTACTCCGGGTGTATATATTTATACCCATGAGTAGATACTAGCCCTTATTGGACAAGAAAAAAACTTTCCTAAAGATAAAAGGAAAACATGAAGTCCTTATTGGACACTAAACACACTTTCCTAAAGATAAAAGAAAACTAACAAACTCTTCATAATTAATAGATAAACCGCCATGCCGCATCCTTCTTGAAGTCGGTCTCTTCTGGATAGACTTCCTTAACCGAATCCTCCAAGAATCCGACTCTTGGCGACTTGAGAACTCCCATCGGCCAATTCCGAAACTCTAAAGCCGATATTTATTTTAGGCCGACGGTGACCTCGAGGCTTACCAAATTTCACTAATGTACGATCAAAATTATAAACCACGTCGATTGGAAACTAGAAAATAGGAAAAACGAGCTGCAGTAGGAACAGAAAAGTAGGGTCATGTACGGAGGAGTCGCGCGATGGTGGTGTGGAGGAGGAGTGCGTCGCTCTGCAGTTTTCTGATCCACGGTTAATAGATCGTGTGTCTATGTTAGCTTCACCATCACCACTACGAATTTTTTAAGTAATAGAGATAATTGAACCTCCTCTAGTCCTTCTTTTTACTTGTCCATTTAGATGCTCTTGTTGTTGGCTTTCTACCCCTCTCTTCTTAGACACATCTACCCAATCTCCTTTTCCTTTCTGATAAAGTTTATGATTTTTTATTGTGCTAAAGCACAACATGTTAGCTGTGACAAACCAAAGAACCAGGAGAAATGCCCAATCTCCCTAAAAGACTAGTCCAATAGGGGAATGGTGGCTCTCCCTTTTATGTCTGATACCAAATGATCGATCTGGCCCAGGTAGGGTTGGCCGAGGCCCAATAAAATTAAGGTTACCCGAACCCCAACAGTTCTTAGGCATACCCGCTCGGGGAAAGGCCCAATCTCTCCCTGAAAGACTAGTCCAATAGGGGAAGGGTGACTCTTCCTTTTAAGGTGGCTTTCTCCTCCTAAGCTAAGTAAGGTGGGAATATTCAGAGACTCACACGGTCGTTGCCCGACTACAACTGGACCACTTGGCCCTTTGTTGCGTCTTTGCCGGCGGTTAATAGTGGAGGATGTCCTCATCACAATGTCCATGGACTTGTTTTGGTACACAACCTAGACATATTTGGAGGGCTTAAACTCTTCAAAATGGGCTAGAGCCAAGCCAACATACAGAAGTTTGTGGGCTTTTATGCACAGAAAGTTGTTGAATTTGAAATACAAAGAGACAAACCAAACCCAAAAGAAGTAAAAACACAAAACATGCCAAAAGGCCCGTTATCAGCCCATACTTGACTACTGACCCATCAACAAATCATTTTGGCAAAGGTGGTTTGCGCACGCATACAAGCGCATGTGAGGTCCCCTGGCCCAAATCCTTTAGATGGTCGACACATGTCTTTTTTGACAAATCGTATTATTCATTTGAAGGATACATAGAAATTCAATTGGAATATATACCAATATTATAAATCAATTACATTATATGAATGAATTGTTGCAAATGAAATTAGCCCAATGGGGCACATACTTGATTACAACACTAGAAGAGATTACCAAAATACCCTTCACATATATATCCCTTGCAATCTAGCATGACTATGCATTGCTTAAAAACAAGAAGGTTGAACTACGCAGAATAGGCTTTCGTCTTGTGGAGTGTTGATAGAATAATCATGTACAAATTATGAATCGGAGCATGGACATATTTTGCAACTTGACATCACAAACTATGAAGGAGAGGTGAGCAATTCATAGGTCCATATCCATATGTGTTTCCTTTTCATTCCATCTGTTATCATTTAGATTCTCAATGTTGCTGGATTTTTCTCTCATAAGCATTCATCCCGATCTCATCCGCACGCAGACAAACACGCATGAGGTTCCCAGGCCCAAACCATTAGAATGGTTTGAGACATGTGCTAATGGAGGTTCATTGCGCATGCATACAAACGCACATGAGGTTCCTAGACCCAACCATTCGGATAGTTGACACGTGTCCATTCTGACAAAATGTGTGATTCGAATTTTGGTTTAAACCATCAAATTTTTCAATCAAATGATACAATGAAACTCAATTGGTATAGATACCGACATTACGAATCAATTACATGTATTGAATTCTACATCACAGTTTGCACATCAATTCTCCAATCCAAACCAACCAATCAATCTCAATTTCACATCCCAAACACCAAAACTCTCAAACGAAAAGAAAGAAAGAGAGAAGGAGAGAACTTTACATTCCACATATAGTATGATACTAGTATGCACACGCATCGAACCGGATATATATATATACTCCATCCGTTTCGAAATGTTTGACGCCGTTGACTTTTTAGCACATGTTTGACCGTTCGTCTTATTCAAAAAATTTAAGTAATTATTAATTTTTTTCCTATCATTTGATTCATTGTTAAATATATTTTTATGTAGGCATATAATTTTACATATTTCACAAAAGTTTTTGAAATCTCAGGCCATTATAGGGAAATCTCAGGCCAAACGAGCAATTCACTTGTGATTCACTTGTAGATCTGTGCACTGCATGCCTATCTTCTCCTCCAACTTCAGCGAGATCTCAGCTCTTTATTCGGCTCAGTTCGGTGTTCATTCGCCATGTTAGGGTTCTGCAGGGATATCGATATGATGATCACCGGCGGGCGGCAGGGCGACAATGACGGCCGAGGCAACAAGAACCAAGAGCAACTCATACTAGCTAGGAGGCAACAACAAGCTAATTAAGGTGCGAATCCAATGGCAGTATTAGCAGCTGCTAGAGGTAGATGAGGAAAGGATAGGATAGGAGTACATATATACAGAGCAAAAACGACGTTAACTTTGCTGGTGACCGTGCTGATATGATCGTCTACCAAACACAATCGAAACTTTCTACCATTACAAAATGCATGCACTCACTCGAGCTAGATCTGTCAGACATAAGAAGGGCGGGCTAATTAGTGTGACGCGAATTGAAACGACTGCAACTGCAGGCAAAATTAAAATGGAATGCATGCATGCATGACTGAATAATTAACCGACGAACATATACAGCAGCACATACACATGCGTCGATCGATCGGTCGATCATTGTCGGGAGAAGAATTGATCCGCGGGCTGCTGTCCGTAGACGACGACGTCGCGGTTGGGGAGGAAAGCGAGGGAAAGGAGCGCCAGCAGCAGCACGACGGGGACGAGCAGCAGCAGCGACGGCGGCGGCGGCAGCGGCGGGAGCAGCAGCGGGAGCAGCAGCAGTAGCACCGCCGCCGCAGCGAGGAGAAGCAGCCGTGGCCCACGCGGCGGACGTCGTCCCACCACGCCTGCAGCTCGGCGTCGCCGGCCACCGCGGCGTCGGCGTGGTAGAAGTGGTCGCAGTAGCTGCGCACCCACCCCTCGATGGCGAGCCACACGTCGATGCCGTCGACGGCGTACGGGTAGTCCTCGATGTGGAGGGACACGCCGCCGCGCGCCTTGGGGTCCCTGGACGCCATCCCCCTAGTTGGAAATGTTTCAGTTAACAATAAATTCTAAAAGCAACTCTACTCTCTCTGGTCAAAATTATTTTACGTTTAAAACAATATATTCGAACTTTTAACATTCCCAGAATTTATGTAAGATTTTTTATTAATATACAGTTGATTCATGGAATTTTTAAAATTTTATTTGAATCTTGTTGTCAAATATTTGGCTATCATAAAATGCACCAAATGATACCAAGTGTGTTGCTACGGGATGTTAATGTGTACGCCGCAATTGTAAAATTGAAGTAGCTAGGCGGATCGAAAGCCGTTGATCAAGTGACTAAAAGTTCAGGAGTTTCAGTAAATTAAGGATTTGTGGTTCTATTCATTGCCAATTTTAGGAATTGGGATGATGAATTGATTGCATTTTGTACCTCTTGATGAGATCATTAGGCAGGGACTGCTCGGTGAACCTCCAATGGGCATAGATATCGGAGGACATCTCCATGGAGTACTTCCCCGGGTACATGGTCTTCTCCAGGAGGCCACCGGCGTTGAGCAGTATGCTCCTGGCCAAGGTGTTGATCTGCATGTTGTCCTTGAAGTGCGGGTCCAGGAGCTTGTGGATCGGGTGCATCGCGCTCAGCTGCCTCCTCGTCGCGATGATGAACGGCTCCACCGTCGCGTGCGTGAACAGCCTGTTCCATTCATGGATCAAGTCATCAAGATGGTGTATATTTTTATGGTCAAGTCAAATATTTTGTTTCAGGACAAGAAGAATTTCATGTCAGCAAGCATTCAGAGAATTGTCTAATTTCAGAACAAGAAGAATTTCATATCAGAATTCAGAGAAATGCCTTGCTTCAGAAGAAGAAGAATTTCATGTCAGAATTTAGAGAAATGCCTTTTTTCAGAACAAGAAGAATTTCATGTCAGAATTCAGACAAATGACTCGTCTCAGAACAAGAATAATTCCATATCAGCATTCGGAGAAATGTCTTGTTACAGAACAAGAATTGCAGATGAGCGATTTCTTGTTTCGGAACAAGAATTTGAGATGAGAAATTCAGAATTTCGGAAACAATGAAGCTCTTGGACCGAGCATTGAAAAACTTGATCACAAAAGGGGATGTCTTGACAGAAGCACTCAAAAAGTCATAAAATGGTTTAAAACCAAATAAACCACGGAAATAAATCCCCTAACTTCGTGTAGTTTGTAGTTGTGCCACTAACATGTGGTTTATAGACTCATAGTAAAGTGGGGCCCACGTGTTAGTGGCACATCTGCGAACTGCACAAAGTCGACGGAGTCTATATAACATACTCCCTCCGTCCCAAAAAAAAACTCAACCCAACTTCTAGGACAGAGGGAGTATATAGCAATTTTGCAACTGAAATGTTAAGACATAAGGTTGCAAAGATTTCATCCCGACTGTACTGAAAACTGATTGATGGAGGCGTGTGCCCTACTCACCAGTGGCTGATGAGCTGATGGTACCCAGAATCGTTGACGGCGACATGAGTCTTGGCGAGGTGCCACAGGTGCTTATCGGTGCCCTGGCTCGCCGGGAGGAACACCCTGCTGATCTCGCCGCCGCCGACGCCGCCGTCGGGCAAGCTGAGCTCGATGGCGACGGGCCGGAGGGCGCCGTCGTCCCTGAGGAAGAGCAGCGTGCGCGACGCGTACACGCACACCCCCTCCGTGTTTATCCGCCGGAGGTACGGCATCAGGTAGTCGTGGTGGTCCAGGATGTACATCCGTTTCTGCTCCATCGCCTGCCAAATGAAAATAGATGAAAACAAACATTCAAGAACATAATATAAGAGAAATTTGACGGTATCACGGTACATACTTGACAGAAAGTATCTCGAGGAATATAGTTTTACACTAATAAAAATAACTACTACTTAAGAATTTAATATACTACTTCCTCTGTTGCATAATGTAAGTCATTCTATCATTGCCCACATGCATATAGATGTTAATGAATCTAGACATAGCAATGCTAGAATGACTTACATTATGAAACGGATGAAGTAAGTTTTAGGGGAAGTACTAGTGGTGTGGTGGTAGAGTCGTGGGTGTATGACTCTACCAGGGTTTAAATCCTGATGCCCACGAATATTACGTACATGTAGGTGTGCTTTCATTTGCGGAGGTGTGAGTGTGGCATTGTGTGTGCGCGCGCGTCTGCGGTGTAATCTTAAAAAAGGTACCAAGAACGGTCTATAGATGATTTTGGAACGGTAGATCTTCGGTTCATCTAGAATCGTGGATGCACATACCTGTTGAACGGTCAGACCTCCAATCTGGGTCATGATATCGTCCGTGGTTATCTTGCTCTTGTTTGGAGGAAACACCTTGTGAAAGTCGAAGAGTTAGACACGAACCCATATTTAATACTATGAAAAAATGATTAAAAACATATATCCACTTGTAAAGCACGAATCACACATCAACATAGCTCATCAAACATGTCAAAACATTTTCAGCTGTTCTTACCTCCAGCCGCTTGATCACCACCGGGTTGAGCCCTGCCAGCATCTCCCTCGCGAACTCCTCGTCGCTCCTCCACGCCTCAGTGTCATCTGCAAAATTCCCAAAACAAAAAAAAAAAAGAAAATCCAATCGAGATCATCAAGAAGCTGCAATGCCATGGCGTATTGGCAAGCAATCACACGTACGCTGGATGACTTGTGGGGTGGGGAACTTGGCGGGGTTGTCCTTGACAATCCTGGACACCTGCTTGTACGTCTTGTGCGACGGCACGGAGGACTTGAGCTCGTCCATGACCCTGGCGTCCGCCGCCGGCTGCGGCGGCTTGCCGTAGAGGTCGGCGCGCAGCTGCTCCGTGGACTTGAAGTTGACGACGTCGCCGTGGAAGATGGAGCGCGCCTCCGGGATGACGAAGTGGGTCACCGCCTGCACCCCCATCGCCAGCACCTCCGCCAGCTTCCCCGGGCTGAACCGCTCGTCCGGCGGGATGTAGTAGTCCAGGTTTATCAGCTTGTGCTTCCGCGTCTCCGTCACCCCATCTTCCACAGAAAGAATTTCATATGCTCAATCAGTTGACTACTTTTACGGTGGTCTCTACTGATAGTATTCTAGTCAGCATTATCATCGGCAGGTACTATTTATTGGTTAAGAAAGAAAACTTTGGAGACTTGAAGATGAGTTTTGTGTGGAAGTACCAGTCTTGCTGAGGGGACGGCCGGTGCGGCAGCGGCGAGGGTAGGGGTGGGTCTTGGTGCCGCCGAGGACAGGGCGGACATGGTCATCGTTGTCGGGGTTGCCGAGGTCGTTATAGTAGTCGAAGTCGTAGATGCGCTCCCAGTCCTTCCTCTCCCCTCGCCCATTCCCTCTCAGGCTTCTCAGCTCCTCCTCCCGTAATAGCCGTAGCGCCTCTGGCGTCTTATCTGGCAGGTAGCTCTGCAGAATGACAGGTCAGTTCAACTTAAACTCGTTATACCATAAAAGAAAAACATTTCGATCATTATCAGTTCAGTGAAAAAAAAAATCAATTTAGCTGTACGCGACATCTCATTGTATTTTTTGAAACCAGAAGGGCATGAGTTTTGCCGTATATCTTATAGGGAATAAAATCGGTCAAACAACTTAGACTCTGTCATCGCAGTATACTTCCTCCATTTCATATTATAAGTTATTTTATTTTTTTTCCTAATTAAACTTTTTAAGTTTGACAAAACTTATAGAAAACTTAGTAACATCTAAAACACCAAATTAATTTATTAAATTTAGCATTGAAATATTTTGACAATATATTTGTTATGTTGAAATTACTATTATATTTTTCTATAAACTTAATCAAATTTAAATAAGTTTGATTATAGAAAAAAAATCAAAACAAATTATAATATAAAACGGACAGGGTATTACGGTTTATAGGGAATTAGTTGTGTTTACCGTGTTGATGAAGAAGATTCGGTCGGAGGTGGTCTTCTTGTAGGGGTAGACCCAGGAGTTGCAGTCGAAGTGGATGCTCCGGTCCTCGGCGAGGTCCAGCCGGACGTGCCGGAGGAAGAACTGGTCGCTCCGGTTGCCGTTCTTGACGGCGACGGCGGCCGGCGTCCCGAACTCGCCGTCGACGAAGAACGTCACCTGGTACGTCGTCGTGCTCGCCTTCCCGTGCCTCGTCTTCTTCCCTCCTCTCAGCGCCGCCTCCGCGCTCAGCCTCCCCTTCCTCGTCTCTGCAATTCTTTTCAGACTTTCAGAGCTGATCGGATTCAGAGTTTCAGACATTAGCTGCATACGCCACGCACTCACCGTGATCGACCTCCGTGCCGCTGAAGAGGCGGAGGGTGGTGGACTTGCCGGGAGCCGAGAGGCCGAAGTGGTTGGCGACGACCACCGTGCCATTGATGACCACGCTCCCCGGCTGCGCCGGCCCCGGCGCCGCCGAGCTCCAGAGCTTCGGGCAGAAGGGCATTTGCATCGATCAGTAGTAGCACAAGTACAGAGATAAAGATCACTGACTAATTAGCCAGTGTCAATTATTCAGATGGATCCCCTGATGCAAACAAGGGATTAGCCCCTCATGAGGTTTATATACTACATCACTGGAGAGGATTCTTGGAGTGTGTGTAGAAGCTAGCCAGGAGGTCATCAGAGCATCACCATTTGGAATGTTGTAGAAGGAAGCTAGAAGAAAGAAAGCAGAGAGAAAAAAAAAAGGGGAGAGAAGAGAATGTGTGCCAGCCTTTGGTGTCACCCCTTGCATCTGATGCTGCTTACTTTGAGAGGGAAGGACAGAAGAGCAAACCAAAGGGGGGGATAAATTAAGTACAGAGAAAAGATCATCTCATCTCATCTCATCTGATCTCAGGTCAAGTCTCCCCCTTTACACTGCAGATATGCTACCTGCTGCTTCTCCTGCTGCTGCTTTCATCTGGGCTAGCTTTGTGTAGTGAGCAATGATCCAGCTGTCACTGACAATAGTTATCTTCGCAGAGGCGTCAGGCTCTCGGTCGATGACGCGCATCGGCTTATTACGCTTATGCCCCTAACACTGAACACGTATGCGTGTGTGTACCAAATTGAAAGGAATGAGGTTGTTTCCATGGCTCAAATGGCGCCGGTGGTCATATCTGGTGCAACCAGCACTGCTCAAATTCATCTGTTGTCGTCACTGGCACAGTTATGAGGCCTGAAAGTGAACAGTAGTGCTTCACTTAGGATAAACGGCATGTTTGCGTTTGACACTTGGTAGTACAATGCTTTAAGATGTGATTTTAATTAGGCAGCACACTGCACATGCCCCACCTGCTCCTCCGCAGGTTATGTTGCTGCCTGAAACATGATGACTCTTAATATTAAAAAATTATTTGGCAAAAGGTAAACACCAATTCCGTCCTTTCTTTACCTTTTACCTAGTTTTTTAATCCTAGTTTATCTTTGTTAATTTGCGCCTAGATCGTTTATCTTTTCTACGAGAGTGTGACATCTTTTATATGTTTATCTCGTAAACTTTTTAATTCGTTCATTTTGCGGGCGTAATTCGTTCATTTTGCAGGTGTATACCCTCAAATCGATCTAAATCAACTTAGAGTCCGGTTTTAATCAATAAGTCGGCTCCGCTATCCAGTTTTGGTGATTCCCTATCATCTAGATCACCTTAAATCTTTAGGTGACTTTTTGTTGGCTGAAAAAGACGCCAACACAAATGAACAATGTTCCCTCCTGATTCATCTTATAGGTCTAGTGTAGCATACGTTGTGTTTTACCCAGTTATGTATCATGAGAGATAAAACATGGTAAGTTACATACTTGAGTAGTATAGTGATGCATGTCGGTTCTGGTATCCATCCATCTCACTCGGTGACCACTACATGTATGCTAAGAAATAAGGTTCGGAATTGACAAAAAAAAAACTATATTGGAACAGAGTCCCCGGCCTCATGTATACAAGATGGAAACATGAGAATATTCTGAAAACAGCCGAGAAAATACAAAATTGAAGAATGGAATAAGTTGTAGTGTAGATATGACCCTGTCACATCGAATGTTTGAACACTAATTAGAAGTATTAAACGTAGACTAATGATAAAACCCATTCATAACCCTGGACTAATTTGCAAGATGAATCTATTGAGCCTAATTAATCCATGATTAGCCTATGTGATGCTACAGTAAACATGTACTAATTATGGATTAATTAGGCTTAAAATTTGTTTCGTGAATTAGCTCTCATTTATGCAATTAGTTTTATTATTAGTCTATGTTTAATACTTCTAATTAGTGTCTAAACATCCGATGTAACATGGACTAAAATTTAATCCCTGGATCCAAACACCACCATTATGTCTCTCTGTGTGTGTGTGTTCTGTCCTCATGGTTCAGCTATCTTTCTCATTTGTGCAGACAGTAGTAGTTACCTAGCTTGCTTTTAGGTTGTCTTTCTAGCGGAGTGGTTAGGCTTGAATGTGATCTTGAGGATAGTGGCATTGGCAACATGCTTACTTTCAGGTGAGGAAGTAACTACCTGTGTATTGCTGCAGTGAGTCACTCAAGTGGTCTGGCATTTTCCTAAAGACTCTCCATGCCAGTCAAGGTCCACTGCATAGACTCCATGTGCATTTATGTACTCTGCAGATTATGTTCTTTCTTAAGACTACAAATAAGATCAATGTGATGTTGGAAAATTCTGGAAAATAATTTCAGTCTACTTTTTTTCAATAATAGAGATTATTTTAGCCTCTACATCAAGAGGTGCAGTATTCAGGCAGAGATGGCTTTTCCCCTCAAGAGAATGTCCCCTCATTTCTTGTATATCATTCAAATAACATATGATTTTTTTAGAAAAATAATAAGATAGAAAAATATATCACTTCACAAACTTGTAACTTTAATTTCAACCTCTACAAGTTGTAAAAAGACGAATTAAACTATAACTGGTATGTGTATGTTCAGTCTTATTTTTTAAAGCAACTTGTAGTGATTTAATTTGAAATTATATGTTTATGGAGTAATATATAGGGATGAAAACGGAGCGGATAGTTTTCGTCCGCTCTGGACAATAATGGATACGGATACCTTTCGAATCAGATAATTCTCGGATACGGATACGAATACGGATATGATATCGGGGTTTCTGTCGGATAGGAGAAAGCTATGTATCGGTAGACCGACGGAGAAGATTTTATCAGCAGCTCCAACCCAACAATAAGCTATCGTCTTGCTTTATTCATTCCATCTATGCATGCATGTCAATTTTTAAAATAATTTTTCTCTTAAACTATTTATCCGATCTACAATCCGATTATATGGTTATATTCATTATAATTAAATCTTTAAAACAAGATAACAAATGATTATTTTCTAATTAAAAGAAACATATCTTTCAAACCGTTAAAACTCAGTATTTCATATGCTATAGTGATATGTTTTAGCGTGTGTTTTCAATGTGTTTCAGAAAACTAACGAACTAATTGCCCCTAGTCTTTCTTCTAACATACTATTTGCTCTCTCTACTCCATCCATCCATGCAAGCATACAGCAATCTTCTCTTCTAAACTACTTATTCAATCTATGATCCAATCACACCGTTATATTTATTGTAATTAAATCTTTACAACGAGATATCGAATCATTGTATTCCGATGAAAGAAATACATGTAGTGTTCCAGGGCCTGATCCAGAGGACCTGCATTCCTCCTCGCTGGACAGTCCACATGCTGCCATGCCAGAGGGAAGAGGTGGGCCCCGCAAAGGAGCACGTTGCTGCTGCTCAGATCGTTGGCAGAATTGGGAGGCGATTGCTCAGTGAAGGTGGGGCGGGGGCAGAGCTTTGCCAGAAGAAGGTGATAATTACATTGGACCATGAAAATGGAACAGTGTTTATTAACCTCGTTTCGTTTTTGCCTAAGCTGTGGTGACTGATACCCTATCCTAGAGGAAAGCTGGTTAGGCACTGAATTCATGACGATTTGTGAACGAACTGAACATGCAAGTAGTTAATGTTTTAGTTGGATTTGGTAGCTAATTTTGCCCCCAAGTTGGTTAGACTGAATGAACCTGGGTGGTTTTATTTAATGTTTTAGTGGTCTTTTTCAATCATCAAAACTTGATGCCACCATGCATGCTGGGTCTATCTGTCTTTCTCAAATGGAAATATCATAATGCATTTGATTTGACAGCTAGATAGCCGCATTGACAAGCAAGGATGATAAATTTACTTTGTTGAAAATTATTTCCTCTAACCTATTAGGCAGGTAATAATCTTAGTTAAACCAGATTGCTGATCAAATATCGTCCTTAAGAAAACTACATGGGTATATACTTTCAACTGATTAAAATTTTCAACTGGGTTTTGTCGCTTCTTACTTCTTAGCATATTTTAGGCAGAAAAAACTTCCTATCAATAAGATGTTCTGCTCATGTGTGATAAAAGCAATTCGAATTTGCTTGATCAATGTTATATATGAATTCTAATGTTTATTTTAAGTTTTTAACAGGGGAAAGTTCCATTGCTGTCCCTTGAAGCCATACATCAGTTGCATATTTTCATATTTGTTCTGGCTATCACACATGTTATTTTCAGTGTTTCAACTATGCTTCTAGGGGGTGCTAAGGTAAGCCACTTGTAAGTTGCAACATTTCTTGCAGCTAAGCTGACAAACCCTTTTTGCTATTGTTAGCTGATTTTTATGCTGTAATCTATTATTTAGATACACCAATGGAAACAATGGGAGGTTGAAATTCAGAAAGATGCTGTGGGAAATGGTATTGCACTATATTTTTCATGTTTTAGTGCAATGATACACTTGAGGGTTGCATAACTTTTTTTTTCTTTTGTAAAATTTGATAAATTTATATGAAAAATTATCTGCTTTTGAAGTCCGTTTATTTCTTCCAGGCTGATAAAATCATTTGAAATTGCAGGTCAACCAGGGCCTGCCAAGGTGACCCACGTGCGTCAATTTGAATTTATCAATGATCATTTTAAGGGCATGGGGAAAGACTCTAAAATATTGAGTTGGCTGGTAAGAAATGCATGTCTTGTGCTTTCTCTATAACTTATGCCTTGCTATATGGTGTTTGCATGTATTAGTCAAGTTGGGTTACATATCGCTTTTTATGCATGTATAGCAATTTAACAAATAATTTATTTTGGTCTAATTTTAAGTAATTACTAAATGTTGGGGAACTTATTATCCTTTTATTCTACTTCAGCATTCTTTTGTTAAGCAGTTTTATGGATCAGTTTCTAAATCGGATTATACAACAATGCGTCTTGGCTTTATCATGGTAAGCATTTATTCATATAATTCACTCATGTAAAATTTTCTTGTTTGTAAAAATTGAGGTCCTTTTGGATTGCAGACTCATTGTCGTGGAAACCCAAAATTTGATTTTCATAAATACATGATGAGGGTCTTAGAGTCTGACTTTAAGAGAGTGGTTGGCATAAGGTAAAGCTAAGACGCCTGAGAGTGGTCCAGATGTTTGTATTTTCCTTTTAAATTCAAAACGAGCTTGCAATGCACTTAAACTTAGCCATGATGTGTCTATTTCCTTTCAGCTGGTACTTGTGGGTTTTTGTTGTGATCTTCCTCTTGCTGAATGTCAACGGTATCCTCTCTTGAAAGCACTAATGTTATTTTCATGTAGACTACTCTTGCCAAATTAGTATCCATCTCTTTTTCAGTAGGCACCTAGTTGCCATAGTATATTCCAGGATTTAGCTTCCCAAAGCTTATCTTATTCCCTGTTTTTGTCAAACTGCAGGTTGGCACACGTACTTTTGGATTGCTTTTCTTCCCCTAATTGTAAGTGCATACAACATATTTGTTGTTAAATCTGGTTTTCTGTAAATTTAAAGACCAGTCAAGAGGGATCAACAAATACTTCTTTTAAGATGTTGCCAATCACATTCTAACATTCGGTTTATGTGAGCCCTTTGAGCTTTCATTTTACCATGGAAACTAAAACTTGAAACCCCTCGGTTTGTGGATACTCTTGTCACTGCCTCATTCTCAGTGGCATATCTAGGATTTTTATGGGTGGTCCAACTTATATAATTCTTTTAAATAACCTAAATATAAAAAAGTTAGAAGTATAAACTGATCAAATGCGCATTATAATATATTAATAAAGGAGCTTTTTTTTTCAAAAGTTTCTTTTCACATATGTATATATATGCATTGGGCTAGGATTTTTTTGGGTGGTCCAGGGACCACCGGGATCACCCCCTGGATCTGCCTACGCTCATTCTCCCCTATACAAGGGACATGTTGGATAAATATCATTTTTTACCTAGTCAACAGTGCCTTGATCAAGATACAATTACTCACCGTTGTTTTCTCCAAACTATTATGAAACATCTAGTAGAAATATACAATTGTACTTGACATGGCCTGAAACAACAAATCATGCTGCAAGTAAATCGCATCCGCATGACAAAATCCGCATCCGCATCCGCATCCGGCCGGATATCTAACAACCCTTACCATATCCTCACATCGGACGGATTCGGATCGGATCGGATCGGATAATATCCGCTCCGTTTTCACCCCTAAAATTTGGACAGGTGTCTGTCCAAATTGTCCAGATTCGTTGGTCTAGGATAGGTCATATTCTATCCTAGATTGATTCTTTCTGGGATGGATGGAGTATACTGTTTTGATTTTGTGAACCTCGAAGGCTGGAATGTTGCTGCGTGTGTTCATGTGCTATCGTTTTTATAGGTAGCCCTTACGCGTGGTGTTTCATATGGTAGCCCTGTGTTTCTTTTGTTTTGTTTTTTTTTTTGAAAAAAAAAAGCCTTGTGTTTCATATGGTACCAAGGTATAATGTGGTGGTTGTGCATAAAAGCACAAGTAACCTGAACGCTCAAGGTAAGACCCACTTATTAGCAGGTCATCATGTTCGTTTCTGAATTACTACCACGAGTTATTTACTCCACATTTCTAAAAGTACGATTTCTAAAAATGATAACTTTCTTCTAGTTTTGGACAATTTGTTCTAAGCTATGTGCTAAATTTACTTTTAAAAATATTTCATTTAGGGATTTGTTAATTCTTAGGTGACTATGATTTTTTTTCCAAATCTTATAGTTACGTGCGCTCTGATTGTTGGATTTGAGTCAATCTCTTTCAATTTATTCTAGGCAAAATAGGTAGTTGCCTTTATTCTAATAATTAAGTGGATAATCCACGATAATAATTCGATTGATAAATCTGTTTCATTCTGCTGCGGTGCATGGGAAATTGGGAACCTGATTCACCCTACGCTTGAAATCTAGAATCGACTCACAAGGAGAGTAAAGGAACTGTGCAAGCTACTCTTCACAAGTTGAGTACTTCCAACTTCACAACTTGTAGTACGAGACTACGAGCCAAGTAGAACACATGTTGTTACCGGCTGACACCAGAAGAGGAGCACCAGACCGCGTGATCTTTGGCGAAACTAGAACGCATGTAAGAACACAGCCGTTGCACAGACGTAAAATTACCGAGCAGTATATGATACATCAGTCGCAAAGCGCTCCACTGTGTACACTGTTTACATCATTCAACCATTACTGAAAGTAGCAAATAAAAACCACCATCATTCAGTCATCTGAAGCAACAGTTCAGCATATTACTGATAGCAACAAGCATGCTATAGACCATTGGCCAGAACACTGAATACACAATCTGGAGCTCGAATAACCATCCCAGTCATTCATTATGGTCTGACCTGTGGTGCCCACCAAGGAATAGCATATATCTTTGTGAATGATTGGATTTTGATTGTGAACTCTAATATTCTTCAGCAGCACTGGCAGCACTCAAATCGACACTGAGATCAACAGTCTGCAAGGAGAGAAGAATTAGGAAAGAAAGGGTAAAATACATAATTGTGCAACAGAATAGCCAATCGAATGGATTTGCATTTAGTAATTAAGAAGATAACATAAAGGTCGATCTATTTTAGACAATGTGGTAATCTAATCTCTATAGCCTACAGATATTAGTTTTCCATACTCTCCAGAAAAGGTGTTTATAACAAAATATATAAAGTATTATCAGTGGTTATTAGCTTGAACTGCTAGACAGAAACATTACATTTATTAAAGTAAATGAAGAAAAGAAGCGTGTCTTACCTTTCCAGTGATCAGTGTATACATATTAAGAACGTCTGTCACCGTTGTCTCAAAATGTGTGGTGGCATCATAGCTCTGCAGAGAGAATAACAACCAGAGATGTTTATACTATTATACTCCAACACAACCAAACTTAATGTTCAAGTGCAAAATCATACACCGTAGAACTTACAGTAGAGACAAAACAGTTATCAAGAGATGGCTCATTCACAGGTTCATATCTATCATAGATATCAAAGAATAGCTCATCTACTTGACCAAGTAGATCAATCCCAGGCTTTAGCTCAGACTCTGGATGGTCAGTCTCTGCTTCTGTAGAGACAAATGCAATGAACTTCCCTTTTGGAGCGACATTGTGTGTGTATGAGCAACCGAAGACATACCTAACAGGAGAATACCAATAGAAATTCCGTAAATGGGGATAGAATAACTTATTAAAAGCACTGGGCAAGCAAATCTAGTAATTCATCCGATGAGAAGTGCTTGAGATTGCGAAAGGCCTCACATGTCTGACTTGCGTCCAAGTTGTTTCTGTGGCAAAATAATCTGGACTGAGTGAGAGTCATTTGTGTTTGCAATCGGGTGGCTCATAATAGCAATAGCGCGTGCAACTTTTCCTATCTTCCTAACCTGTTAATAAACGTAAGCAGAACATCAAATGAGGTTGCAGTTAATAAAACTTATCAACAAATGGAAGGGCAGAAGAAAAACACGGTAAGTTCAATTGTGAATATCTTGAGATGGAATATGACATTTAAATATCCCAGAAGAACATATTAAAAGAACAATCCTGTGCTGAATACAGGAAAGAAAATTAACCTTGTTGGGTAAGTAGGAAGGGTCACAAACAACTTTCTTGCATTTTGCAGTTTCTCCTTCTGATGTAACGCCGCAGACTTTCCCTTCCATATCAAATTCAACCTAAAAAGACATGCCAAAAGAAAATTTATTTGGTTGTCACCCAGATGATGCAAGTCATGATTGGGTTGATGATAATCGCACCTTGCAGTCTGGCTTATTTAACATATAAGTGCCACCATAAACAGCACTTAGGCGAGCAAAACCCTGTGGAATAAGCATTACAGATGACCATCTTAAAAACATGCGCATGCAATATGACATGTATTTAAATTAACACAAATTTGACTAACCTGTGGCAGCTCACCCAGACCGTACAGTGGATAAATATAAGGTGAACCTCCTTGAAAGCGTGCAAGGGACTCTGCATATAACTACAAGAAGAACAGAAGATAACCAATAAATGTAACTGAACTCCATAAAGAAAGAATATTCACAAAACAGCAGTGACACAGCTAAAAGAGGAACACTAGTAAGTAGTAACCGGGAAATGAATTATGGCTAACTAATGCAGCCTGAAGGTGTTTAAGAGATGAAAATGGAATGGTAGGATATGAGCAGAGGATACTGATAACAGCAAACTACAAACAAGACTTACTTTCATCCTTTTTACAGTATCAATTGCTGGTTCATTTAGGTAACGATCATCTCTATGAAGAGCAAGTGCATGGCCGATGAAATCCACAGTATCGTCACTTAAACCATATTTTCTGGAAAAGAAGACACATGGAAACAGAGTCACTTATGTTCAAATAAAATGTAACAATAAGCACAGGTATATCCTTTTGCAACATGTCTAAGGTTGAAGGCAAATCAATTATATATTGCGAGGAAGAAAATTTATCTGCTATTTTCATAAAATAATGCCTTTTTATTGGAACACAATCACTAGAAGACAACAAGAATATCCATCAGGAAGTAATCTTCTTATAAGTTACAAAAGAAGGTAATCTATATTTAGGTGGGTCTGCATTAGGCAAGACGCAAATATGGAACAAACTAAAAATACGGCAAATTGAAGTTTTCCAGTAATAACTATATTGGTGCCATAACCTAGATACCTCCAACCCACCCCAACACTTACGCTTTCATTTTTCACTTTCCCTGAAAGGGATATTCAGGTTTCTACATTGCATAAGCAGCACCAAGGAGGCTTGTAATGCAGTACCACAGCAGACAGCAGATAAACACAAATCTGTTGCATGGTTCAACAATGTAACTACTTTGGTTTTTATTACCAAGGTAGTTTCATCCAAAGAAATCTTTAAGTCGTATCAACAGTTATTTTAAATTTAGCAATACATTAGTGGCAACTAAGTTTTGGGCTGTTGCTTTGTACATGAAGACTGCCACATGCCACGTTTGTATTCCATGCAAAATTCCATCTATCAGACCCTTCTACAGTTCTACTCAATGGACAGATGGAGCTATGGATGTTCTCTTTGCTATTGACTATTAGCCAGGCATCTGATATATTCAAGAGTGCATTTTTTTTTCCTTCAAATGAACTTGGTTTCATGTATGGATTGATGCCCACATGATGTTTGACATTTCATGTACGCGTTAATTCATGTATAAGTCTACAATATTACAACAATACCTCCCATATAAAGATAATGGGCATGTTCCAAATTTGTTGTTTCCTTTAGAAACAGAAGGTGTGCACTAATGAGAAGCAAGCACTGATATACTCACGCTATCAGTTCTCTAGTTGTCATTGTAGTAAGATCCAACCCTTGATGTGTTTTTGGATCAGCTTCATCATAATCTTGGACGTAAATGAAGAAGTTTCTTGCTCTGCGTTTCTCAAAAAGGCCCATCAAAGGGGACTTCAGAGCCTCCATGTCGGTAGCAGGTACCTTGTGAATCTGATTGACAATGAAAATAGAAAAGGGTATGTTACAGTGTTAGCATTGGAATAAGAACAGATCACCAGAATATAGATCTAACAACCACTTAGAGAAAACACTATCGGAAATATGATGCTATTAAAAGACTAGTAGACAAGAGGACATAAGCTGAAGATGTTACCTTCCCTTTGCTGAAGACGTAGCTCCCATCAACAGCTTTGAATGACAAATACTTTGTCACATCAGTGTGAATGAGGGTCCTTACCAATGTGCCATTTGCCATCATAAACTGCCCAAACAAAAGAACTTTAGATAATCAAGCAACAAGCGACATCAGTATGTTATTCATGGAGTCATAGTAGTATCCACTTGTAATAAACCATCCACCCATGACAATCAACAAAAGTCATAGACGATATTTTCCATCTGAGTATCTATAAATGAGATTTACATAGTTTCCAAATCAGCGAACCAACACATCTATATCTATATAATACAAAAAGATCTAAAGGTTTCAAGATAAACCTATGCACCATAATAGGGTTCTGTTTATGACGTCATGACACCACCACAATACGATACCTCATTGCCACATGCGTTATCTGCTACTAAAAGTAGAACAAAGATAATTTTAGGCGGGAAGTTACTATCGCACCTTTGGGACCATATCTACATTGTAATCTCTGCTTGCACCCAGATGAGCTGGGGGTTTGTCTTCCCCTCTAAACCTCTTCCACAGCTATTCCAAAAGCGAATTCAAAACCAATGTCAGTAAACAAACAAAGATAGAATTAATCAAAGGATATAACGTACTCCGTAGTAACATAAGCATCCCTTCGCAAGAAATAAGCACGCGAATATGAAACCTCTACTATTCAAATTTAGTTCATTGGAGTTGCTTACCTGGTTAAGGTTGAGCGAGGTGGAATCCCCTCCATAGTAGTCATTTCTATCCATGTGCAACACCTGCAAAACCATCACAAGCACGTCTGTTAGATCTTGTTGTGAATTTCCCGATATCACTGTCCCGCTATGTCATTGAAAATCATTTGCTGAAGCCAGCATAGAGAACCAGGCTAGTCAAGCACGCAAAGCAAACTAGATATCACTAGCCGAGGCAACCAAAAAAAAAACTCACGATTCCTCCCCCAACGCAAGCAACCACAACAACCATGGCGCGCAACCTATACCCATCCAAGCGGGGGCACCCCAGCCACGATCTCTGCCGAATTACCATCTCGCTACGCTTACAGAGCTCACTAAACGAGCGAGCTACAACCAAAACAGTCCCATCTAAGCGCGGCGCTGCGAGTCCAGGACCAAAACGAGGGCGAGCAGAGCCCCGATCTACGCAACGGCCGCGGCGCAGCGACCCCAGCCCACGCCGATCGACGGGAGATACACTAGATAGACACCCGATCCCGTGTCGAGCGACGCGGAATCCGAGCAAGGGAGCGGGCGGATCGGCGGGGGGGCGGCGAGCATCTGCGGAAGCTGGTAGCCGGCGGCGGGCGGCGGAGAGAGAGAGAGAGAGAGAGAGAGAGACGAGAGCCCTAGCCACGTACCTTGAGGCCGTCGACGGAGAGGAGGCCGCTGAGGATGCACTCCTTGAGGCCCGTCCCGAGCACGATCACGTCGTACTCCTCATCCATGGCTGCGGCTGCTGCTGCTCGTGCTCGGTCGCCGCGGCGGCGGTGGCGGCAGCAAGGCGAGGAGTAGGCTGGACTAGGCGAGGACGAGCAGGGAGGCGGCGGTGGCGGCGGAGGAGGAGGAGGAAATGGAGTTGACGCGGGCGAGAGGCGGCGGAGTGGGGGGCTATAATTGGGGGGGACTCGATCGATCGGGGGAGGAGGCGATTCCGATCTCCCGGAGCACGGCACGGCACGGGCGGTTTTGCGCGCAGGCCCCTGCAGATATCCGCTATTTACGGGTGGATTTCCGCTTTAGGGCACGCCGGCCGGCGGCCATGATTGGAGCTGGGCTGCTGGGCTAGTTTTGTAGCAAAGGGCAAAAGGCCTGCTAGTGGTATTTAGACAGGACACGTCTTGGTTCGGCCGCGTTGAAGCGCAATGCATGAGCAGTCATGTACAACTAGTTAGCTCAACCCCGTAATTTTTAATTGGTTAGATTTCTTGCGGTGAGATTTAAGTTGTAGATTTGATACGGTTATTCGTATTTATAGTTATAATCATTCTTTAAGTAGTAAGGGGTGTACCGTCAACAGCGAAATGTCTGTTGTGACTTTGTTAATCTCAAGATATGTCGTGCGTGTGTGCGTTTGTAGAGGATGAGTTTTAGTGGTAGACGGTATACCCGCTGATAGCGAGATATCCCAGGCTTCATGTGCGAGACTAGGGGTGGATGTCGAGCTGGCTCGGCTCGGTCTGGCTCGTTAGGATAACGAGCTAGCTCGGCTCGGCTCGTTATCCTAACGAGCTAGAAACCTAGCTCGGCTCGGCTCGTCAACGAGCTCGAGCCAGCTCGTTAAGCTCGCGAGCTAGGGGCAAGAGACGTAGCCAGCGAGCACGGGGAGGAGGGGAGGAGCTTGACGGCGGAGGAAACGAGCTCGAGCTCGCCGGCGACCACAGGGAGGAGCTCGACGGTGGAGGGGATGAACTCGACGCAGCTCCGCCGGCACTTGGAGGAGACGAGCTCAAGCTCGCCGGCGGCGTCGGGCGCTGGGGGCGAACGCCGGCGGCAGACAGTGTTAGCATAGGAATAAGAACAGATCACCAGAATATAGATCTAACAACCACTTAGAGAAAACACTATCGGAAATATGATGCTATTAAAAGACTAGTAGACAAGAGGACATAAGCTGAAGATGTTACCTTCCCTTTGCTGAAGACGTAGCTCCCATCAACAGCTTTGAATGACAAATACTTTGTCACATCAGTGTGAATGAGGGTCCTTACCAATGTGCCATTTGCCATCATAAACTGCCCAAACAAAAGAACTTTAGATAATCAAGCAACAAGCGACATCAGTATGTTATTCATGGAGTCATAGTAGTATCCACTTGTAATAAACCATCCACCCATGACGATCAACAAAAGTCATAGACGATATTTTCCATCTGAGTATCTATAAATGAGATTTACATAGTTTCCAAATCAGCGAACCAACACATCTATATAATACAAAAAGATCTAAAGGTTTCAAGATAAACCTATGCACCATAATAGGGTTCTGTTTATGACGTCATGACACCACCACAATACGATACCTCATTGCCACATGCGTTATCTGCTACTAAAAGTAGAACAAAGATAATTTTAGGCGGGAAGTTACTATCGCACCTTTGGGACCATATCTACATTGTAATCTCTGCTTGCACCCAGATGAGCTGGGGGTTTGTCTTCCCCTCTAAACCTCTTCCACAGCTATTCCAAAAGCGAATTCAAAACCAATGTCAGTAAACAAACAAAGATAGAATTAATCAAAGGATATAACGTACTCCGTAGTAACATAAGCATCCCTTCGCAAGAAATAAGCACGCGAATATGAAACCTCTACTATTCAAATTTAGTTCATTGGAGTTGCTTACCTGGTTAAGGTTGAGCGAGGTGGAATCCCCTCCATAGTAGTCATTTCTATCCATGTGCAACACCTGCAAAACCATCACAAGCACGTCTGTTAGATCTTGTTGTGAATTTCCCGATATCACTGTCCCGCTATGTCATTGAAAATCATTTGCTGAAGCCAGCATAGAGAACCAGGCTACTCAAGCACGCAAAGCAAACTAGATATCACTAGCCGAGGCAAAAAAAAAAAAAAAACTCACGATTCCTCCCCCAACGCAAGCAACCGCCACAACCATGGCGCGCAACCTACACCCATCCAAGCGGGGGCACCCCAGCCACGATCTCTACCGAATTACCATCTCGCTACGCTTACAGAGCTCACTAAACGAGCGACCAAATGGGCGAGCTACAACCCCATATAAAGCGCGGCGCTGCGAGTCCAAGACCAAAACGAGGGCGGCGGAGCCCCGATCTACGCGATCCCAGCCCACGCCGATCGACGGGAGATACACCTAGAGACACCCGATCCCGTGTCGAGCGACGCGGAATCCGAGCAAGGGAGCGGGCGGATCGGCGGGGGGGCGGCGAGCATCTGCGGAAGCTGGTAGCCGGCGGCGGGCGGCGGAGAGAGAGAGAGAGAGAGAGAGAGAGACGAGAGCCCTAGCCACGTACCTTGAGGCCGTCGACGGAGAGGAGGCCGCTGAGGATGCACTCCTTGAGGCCCGTCCCGAGCACGATCACGTCGTACTCCTCATCCATGGCTGCTGCTGCTGCTCGTGCTCGGTCGCCGCGGCGGCAGCAAGGCGAGGACTAGGCGAGGACGAGCAGGGAGGCGGCGGCGGCGGCGGAGGAGGAGGAGGAAATGGAGTTGACGCGGGCGAGAGGCGGCGGAGTGGGGGGCTATAATTGGGGGGGACTCGATCGATCGGGGGAGGAGGCGATTCCGATCTCCCGGAGCACGGCACGGCACGGGCGGTTTTGCGCGCAGGCCCCTGCAGATATCCGCTATTTACGGGTGGATTTCCGCTTTAGGGCACGCCGGCCGGCGGCCATGATTGGAGCTGGGCTGCTGGGCTAGTTTTGTAGCAAAAGGGCAAAAGGCCTGCTAGTGGTTAGCCAGGCCACATCTTGGTTCGGCCGTTGAAGGGCATGAGCAGTCATGTGCCCGTAATTTAATTGATTAGATTTCTTGCGGTGAGATTTAAGATACAGTTACTCGAATTTATGGTTACAATCATTCTTTTAGGCCTTGTTTTGTTCGCGAAAAGAAAAGTTTTAAGTGTAACATCGGACGTTTGACCGGATATCGGAAGGGGTTTTTGGACACGAATGAAAAAACTAGTTTCATAACTCGCCTGGAAACTGCGAGACGAATTTATTAAGCCTAATTAATCCGTCATTAGCACATGTAGGATACTGTAGCACTTATGGCTAATCATGGACTAATTAGGCTCAAAAGATTCATCTCGCGATTTCCATGCAAACTGTATAATTAGTTTTTTATTTTATCTATATTTAATGCTCCATGCATGTGTCCAAAGATTCGAATATTCGATGTGACGTTTTTGGGAAAAAATTTTGGGAACTAAACAAGGACTTAGTAGTAGGCGGTGTACCGTCAACAGCGAAACGTCTGTTGTGACTTCGTTAATCTCAAGATATGTCGTGCGTGTGTATATTTGTAGAGGGTAAGTTTTAGTGATAGACGATATACGTACCCGTTGATAGCTGAGATATCCCAGGTTTCATGTGCGAGACCATTGGAAGTCAACTTAGTTGTTCTCATTAAAATCTACTAACTTCCTATAGACAAAGTTTTGGTAATTTGAATTTATATAGTAGCGGGATGTGTCATATTTCATCGATCTTATGTTAGTTTATTTTGAATGAAATCGATCGAGTTGGTATGCCAGTTGCGAACTTCAATGGATGATGATGTGATCGATTACTTCCTCCGTCCCATAATATAGCAACATGTACCGGATGGGACATCTCATAATACAACGAATCTAGACAACCCTTTTATCCAGATTCATTATACTATGAGATATCCCATCCGGTACTAGATTGCTATATTATGGGACGGAGGGAGTAAGCAACAGGCATGTGAATCATCTAGTCTTATAATAAAATCGTTTTGCTTTTCAACTATCGGAGATTTACATACATATTGAATTTTCTTTTTCTACTAGAAAATTCTTGTGTCTTCGGTTGACAGAACTCCGTAAAATTTAGTAGGAGTAGTACATGATTTTACCCGTATAGCCTTCATAAAAATCTAGCTAGCTACCCCACTTTCGGATCTGCCACTGATTACATAGAAGCATCTAGAAGATCCCCAGTAGGTTTAAGCCAGGACGCCTTACCTACCTCGCGCGACCACGTCGTACGCGCCGAAGGAAAGGATAGCGACTTTATTCTTGCCCTTGTGGCCCAGTGCGGTGCAGTGCCGTCTCGCCAACCCACGACACGACGCGCGCCGACCGACCGAGGAAGAAGAGGAAACGAAGAACGCCCATGCTCCGTGCATGCACCTACCTCGTCCTGGTCCAAATCCAACCGCCCCAACTTGCGCCGCTCGCTATCGCGGAATAGGAGCTCCATCGGTGGTCCCAATAAATTTAAATTTCGAATTTGATTTTAAAGTTGGTTTTTAAGATATTTTTCAACGTGATTTCTTTTCCATGTCGGCTTTTAAGACGCTACGAACAAATACGTACGTAGAAGTTTTATCTACAAATAAATTTATATTTATTATTAATAAGCTGTTTTATTTTACTACTCCACTTCGCAAGTAATATGAGCAATCCACGAGGCTTTCAATTGACAATTATCGCGACCGGCCGGTTCGTTGATCATAGCCATGGGTTGGTTTGGTTAACGATCATGCAGACAGGACAGCACCCCTCCAGCCCCGCTCTGTCTGCCTGTCCATACGATCCCTGATCTCATCACACACAGAAATATTCGGTTCATGCATGCATGCGAACGAACACACACGCACGTACGGCATTCTTGCTTATATATTCGGATATTGCATGATCAGTTAGTGGTAGCATCACTTATCACAAGATTCAGAGCAGATAATTTTATCTATTATTAATTCTTGGTACAAAATCATTCTCGGAAACAACATCCCCCCATTTGATTTGTTTTCCACGTAATGTATATCATCCATGTACTATTGACTGCTCATGTACAGTGGTCAGTGGAGTACAACATATGAAAGCAATGCTACACCCAGATGACTAGCTAGATGAGCGACTATAGGCCCTGTTTGGGAGTTTCTTATAGTTGCAGGTTCTCCTAGAATTAGAAGCTATCTTAAATAATCCAATGTTTCATTTAGATTTTGAGAAGCTGTAGTTATAGAATTTAGAAAATGAACGAAATCAGTTTTTTTAAAAGATTTTTAGGAAGTTAGCCACCAATTAACTATTTCTCAGAATTTTAAGATCTTCCAAATAGGTCCTATGCCTATTTGTAGGCTAAACCTGACATACGGTACCTATTTCAATTGGCATGCCCCTTCCCAGTAAACCCTAGCCTGCCACCAGTAAACCCTAGCCTGCCACCACCACTTCCTTCCCATTGTCTCGCCGTCACCTGAGCAAGCCACCAGTGCGTGCATCCGCTAGGATAGCGGCAATGATGTCTTCTTCGCTTTTTTGGCTATCCAACACGGAGTTGAGGGGCAGTGAGCGACAGCTGACAACAACGATCAAAGCAGCATGGATCAAGGCGAGACGGAGGCGGCGGCGGCTGGATCCAACGATGTCCTAGTCGTCGCGCATGGAAGGTGATGACGATGCTGGGAGCAAACGAGGCACCCTTAGTGGGATGCCTGGTTTTCGACGCGGCGTTCGAGAGAGGTGCACGGAAGGTGATGATGACGCTAGGAGCTAACGAGGCACCCTTAGTGGCATGCCTAGTTTTCTACGCGGTGTTCGAGAGAGGAGTACGGGTGGTGGTGGCTCGGATCTGACGAGGTCTTGGTCGTTGTGCGTGGAAGGCAACGACGACACTCAAATCCGGCAAGGCACCCTAGTTGGCGGCTAGCCCGATTTCCGAGTGATGTTCAGCGGAGGCGTGGCACGATGGTGGTGATGGCACTGGTGATGTGCCATGCCGACTAGCAACTTCCGTTTCCCGGCGCAAGTGAGGGCCCAAAAGTCTTCATTCATTAAATGCTGAATGACGGGTGTGTCTCCTCTGTCAGCCGAATGAGATTTGGTGGACCCCACGTCGCAGCAGGGCGTACAGGAGACTTCCAAGCAAGCAACAAGACATACATTTAATGTGGATAACCTCCCAGAATAGGCTAGATGGGCCCATGTGGTAACCCCTTGAGATATAAAAGGAGGTCCCGGCCTAGTAAGGGATGGATGGATGGATGGAGGATGAGCCATTTTTCACTAGAGGAGTCTTATGCCCCTCATCATCAACACCTTCTACTCTAACAAGGAGATCTTGTAATCCTTCACTCAATGAGCATAGTACAGGAGTAGAGTATTACGCTTTTTAGCGGCCTAAACCTGTATAAACACCCTTTGTCTCATCATCTTTGAGGGGCCCGACTCCCTCCGTCCAAAAAGTGCTAACCTAGGGGGAGATGTGACCTCTCTTAGTACAATAAATCTAGACAGACCATTGTCGAGATTTGTTGTATTAGGAGGGGTGTCTTTTAGGTTGGTTTTTTTTTCTTGACGGAGGAAGTAGGTGGTATGCCAGTTGCGAACTTCAATGAATGACGTGATCGATTTAAGCAACAGGCATATGCGAATCGTCTGGTCTTATAATAAAATCGTTTTGCTTTTCAACTATCGGATATTTACATACATATTGAACTATCCTTTTACTACTAGAAAATTCTTGTGTCTTCGGTTGACAGAACTCCGTAAAATTTAGAGCAAGTATAATAGTGAGCTGTAAGCTTACTATAAACTTACGTGGAAGAGAGAGGTAACAAAAAATCAAAGGTGTTGGCTCTCATGCAAGAGCTAGCTTAACACAAGCTCCAAGACAAAAATAATAAATATATAAGTGAGAGATAGAGATAGGAGAAGAAAAATTGTAGCCAATTTTATAGCTAATTTATTATATGTGTTGGCTTTAAAATGGGCTAATAGTAGATAGTGAGCTCTACTATTATCCCTGCTCTTAGTAGGAGTAGTACATGATTTTACCCTAGTCTAACCTTCATAAAAATCTAGCTCCCCCACTTTCGGACCTGCCACTGATTACATAGAAGCATCTAGAAGATCCCCAGTAGGTTTAAGCCAGGACGCCTTACCTACCTCGCGCGACCACGTCGTACGCGCCGAAGGAAAGGATAGCGACTTTATTCTTGCCCTTGTGTGGCCCAGTGCGGTGCAGTGCCGTCTCGCCAACCCACGACACGACGCGCGCCGACCGACCGACCGAGGAAGAAGAGGAAACGAAACGATCGAACGCGCGCCCATGCTCCGTGCATGCACCTACCGCGTGTCCTCGTCCCGGTCCAAATCCAACCGCCCCAACTTGCGCCGCTCGCTATCGCGGAATAGGAGCTCCATCGGTTCTCCCAAATTCCCAATAAACCAAAATAAAAGTTAAAATTTAAATTTCGAATTTAATTTTTAAAATTGGTTTTTAAGATATTTTTCACCGTAATTTCTGTTCCATGTCGGCTTTTAAACCGCTACGAACAAATACGTAAAAGTTTTATCTATAAATTAATTTATATTTTTCAATAAGTTGTTTTAGAGCAAGTTTAATAGTATAGCCCACCACTAGCTCCAAATCATCTATAGCCAATGTAATAGCTAATTCATACAATAGTTGCTTACTATACTATTAATACCTGATATCACCTGTCATACACACATTATGTCTTGGAGTCCGTACTGTAACTGGCTACAGATATGTAGCTCGCTGCTCTTCTTTTTTTTTTCATTTCTCTCTTTAAAATATGTTCATAGTTGGCTTATAGCCTGCTATTATACCTGCTCCTAGTTTACTAAGTAATATGAGCAATCCACGAGGCTTTCAATTATCGCGACCGGTCGGTTCGTCGATCATGGCCATGGGTTGGTTTGGTTAACGATCATGCAGACAGACAGCACCCTTCCAGCCCCGCTCTGTCTGCCTGTCCACGATCCCTGATCTCATCACACACAGAAATATTCGGTTCATGCATGCATGCGAACGAACACACACGCACGTACGGCGTTCTTGCTTATATATTCGGATATTGCATGATCAGTTAGTGGTACCATCACTTATCACAAGATTCAGAGCAGAGCATTTTATCTATGGCTGTGTTAGGCTGTGTTTAGTTCAGCGCAAAGTTTGGATTTTGGTTGAAATTGGAGATGATGTGACTGAAAAGTTGTATATGTGTATGACAGGTTGATGTGATGGAAAAGGACTGAAGTTTGGATCCAAACTTTATTGCACGCACCAGGAAACCTCCACCAACCTCACATGTGTTGGCTCCTAGAGCATGTCCTCATCATTGACAATGGATGCCCTAACTAAGGGGGAGGATGCACATGAAGGCAACCATATGAAGGTTGTGGTGCATCGCGACCTGGGCTGGTTGAAGCATCACTGGCTAGCCCTGCCTCGTTGCTGGCCAGCTTTCACATAAAGTGAGCTAGATAATCATCCTGAGACATCATTGTTCTAGACGTTGGCTAGCTCCGTTTGGAGCAAGCCACTAGCCAGCCACCTCGTGGGCACCGTTGTTCCTATAGATCTAGAGAAACACTAAACTAGATTTGAAGAAAGAAGAGAATGGGAAAAGGGGAAATGAGGAGGGGTAGGGTCCATGGGGAGGAGGGGAAGAGTGGAGAGTGAGTATGTGTGGGTGGTGGGAGGGGGGAGCTATGTGAGGGGTTGGCTAGGGTTAAGATATATTTGGGAAACATTCAATCATCTAATCTTATAAGGTGAAACTTGTGTGGATGGTCTATATATGAATTTAAATATATTTCCCGCGAATCTTTCAATCATCCAATCTTAATCAGATGGCACACATGCATCAAACGTATACACATATATGGTTTAAACATCTTTCCCGCAATAATTGAACCATACAATCTTAATCGGACGGCAAACATACATTGAGGGTCTAGATATGAGATTCAAACATCCTTCCCGCGTGTATTTAACCTTCTAGGTCTTAGATGGACATATCAGATAGAAACATATATGTCAAGATGGCAACCCTAAAATTTTAATCTTGCAATAGATCATGCAGTTCAAAAACTACAACAAAACAAGATCTTGAATAATCTTAAGCCAAGATTAGTATGAAAACCTTAAGAATTAATATGTAGGTGCAAATATAGCAACAACAAAGCAGACAAAATATATCATTTATTATTCTTCAATTCCATTGAATCCCTCCCAAGATATCAATTACACCATGGAATCAAAGGAACACACACGAAGGGTCTTGGAAACCCCTCCACAAAAGCAACAACAAAAAAACAGATCGATTCCCATACTAGGAGCTCACTTGAGAAGAACTCCCGTCATCGTCCTCTTCCACCTTTGGTGGCTCCGATTTCTCCACCTCCTCTACAGTAGCGTTCTCCACGTCTTTTTCCTTCTTCTTCTCAGGGAGGGCATCATCATAGGCAGCTTTGTTCCCTCCTATGCACGCACGGAGCCTCTTCTTCACAAAGGCTCCCATACCTTGCCCAGGCTTGATGGGTGTGCCACGTCCCACGCAGAGCTGACCAACGGCAACAGAAGCAACCGTGAGGGTAGCGATGATCGCCAGAGCCACGATCACCGGCCCATAGGAACCACCAACGCCCATGGCGGTGCCTCCACTATGCGACGCACCACGTGTCATCGTCAACGGTGGTGGAGGCGACAAGAGGGACATCTATATCTAGGAGGAATTACTTGCACATCTAATGGTGAACTTGTGTTGTTATGTAGTTGTGTTGGGGTGAGATGGAGGATGTCTCTCCTCCCCCTTGCTAGCCTTTAAAAAGGAGTCCTACAGGGGCATAACAGGAATGAGAGGAAGCTTCTGGAGATCAATTCTCACAACACACATTTTGCTAGCAGTACAGTTTTGCCCCTGGACAGATCGGATGGTGTGTGTCAGCAGCCTCTATGCCTGCAGGCATGCATTCAGTTGAATGGTTTTTGTCTCGATCGACGGCGAAAAAGGATTTACTTTTGGACAAGAAAAAAGAGCCTTTAATCCATGAGATTACTACATCTCGCATACAGGGACAAATATTACAGCTGTGAGTGATGCTTAAGAGACTTTACGGTTTTGTTTGCAGCTAAGAAGGAATTAATATAATAAATAATCTCCCTCTTCAGGCCTCAGCCTGCCTCTGCTTGCATGAATAGCTACCAGCCAGAGCCAAGAGTGCCAGAGACATCAAGCCTGGATGGTGGTAGTAGTACAGTGCTTGCGTTACTCGTGCCCGGCGTTGCTGCTTCGGTGGGGCCCACTTGAACTGGCCATCCGTTCTCCCGTGCCGTCGGTGGGGGTGGTCCCCACCACCGGTCAGTTACTTTGCTCCCGTCGATTCGGCCAGGTGGGCCTCAGCTTGCCACGCCCCCACCAACAGCCCAATGTTTTATGATGGGCTTGCAACTTGGCCCAACTTGTTGGATTGTCAAGGCCGAAGGGAGGCCCATCTGGACGAACTTGTGTGGGCCGCTTCTTTCCATTTTAGAGAGGAAACATGGGCTGGGCTACGGGCTGCGGGCTGCCACCTATCACCGGAGAAACACTTGCTCGCAGCCTCAAATACTTGAAACCAGGCTTTGAAAATTCGGGCAAAAATCATCAAACCTCCGAAAGTATGAGAGAGGAAAATCAATTATGATCTTCCTAATTGTGTCATGATTAGCATAGCGCATCAAAGCACCTTATCGATGCAAAATTAATCCCTTTCAAAACCATTGTACTTCATGAATCTTGCTACATATCTTAAAAAAGCATAAACCTTAAAAATAATCTTAGCCGATATGATCAAATTAAGATGCTAAGCTAGATTAACTAAGATATATGATAACCAACGGTTGTAGAAGATAGATTAGAACATCTAAAGCGACGCCCTAATCCGCCAATGCAAACCGCTGAGACAAGTCATACCTTTTGTCAGAAGATCGAAGTCGATGCCCTAACTCGAAGCAAGAACTCGTCGAAAAAGTAGAAAGGTAAAAGATGGCGATGCGCCAAAGTTGTATTGATCGAGAGATAGTTTACAATAACCAGGTGTACATATTTATACCCATGGGTAGATACTAATCCTCGTTGGACAAGAACGAAACTTTCCTAAAGATAAAAGGAAAACATAAAGTCCTTATCGGACACTAAACATACTTTCCTAGAGATATAAGAAAACTAACAAACTCTTCCTAATTAATAGATAAACTATCATGATGCATCCTCCTTGAACTCGATCTCTTCTGGATAAACTTCCTTTAATTGATTAATTTCATTAACCGAATATAGCAGGAATCTGACTATCGACGACTTGATAATTTCCATCGGCCGATTCCAGGACTCTGAAGCCGATACTGGTTGTAGGGCGATGATGACTTCGGGGCTTATCAAATTTCATTGTTCATGATTGTATTTAAAGAAAAGTGATGCCTTCTCAAAGGAGGTCGGTGCAAACTCTTTTTGGCTCAAGGCCTTTGATTAGGAATGATACCTCGAAGGAGGTTTCTAATAGATTATCATTGAAGAAAAAGAAATCAATTTTCTTGAATTATGAAAGTTTATAGGTAAAGAAAGAAGAGGGGATAGGGTTAAAGCAATCTCGTACTTATGTCTACATGTTGGGTTGATATATCCTTTCTAACATGCATCTTAATTGGATAGCAAAAGCATAAAGGGCCTCTACATGGGATATGAAAATCAATCTTTCCCATGCACAATCTATCGGCCACCCAAATCTTAACGGGATAACATATATGCATCGAGCTTCTATATATGGGGTTAAAACATCCATCTTATGCTCATTTAGCCACATAAACTTTGTGTAAATGCTATCCAATCTTACTTGGTTAGCTCATGTGCATCACAAGTCTATATATATATGGTGCTAGGGGTAGGAAGTAGGAACGGGTGTTAAGCATCCATGCTCGTGCTCTTGTGGACATTGTCCATGGTACACATATATCAAGGGTTTATGTGGGGTTCAAACAATCTTCCTATGCTTATTCAACTATCCAATAATCACTAGATCTTACACATGGGTTGAGTGTTTACATATATGGGGTTTAAACATCCTCTATGGCCAATCTTAATCGATGACATAGATATATTGATGGGGTTCAAACATTATTTCCACAATCATTCAACCTCCTAATCATAATCGTATGCCACATATGCTTTCCACAACCATTTCACTATGTAGTAGACCATGACACACAAGGTATATATGGGTTCTAACCATTGTTAGTTAAATCATTCAACCATCCAATCTTAATATGACAGGACAAATGCATCAACAATTTATATATGGGATTTAAATATCTTTCTTACAAACCATTGAATCATCCAATCTTAATCAAATCGATTCCCACTTTAGGGGCTTGCTTGAGAAGCACCACCATTGTCCTCCACCTCCACCACAGTGGGGGCTCGCTTGAGAAGCACATGTCTAGATTAAACATCATATTATGCTCATTCAGCTCCCTAATTAATTAATATTGCAAGCATCACACTTGCATTAAGTCTTTATATATGGGGATTAAACATCCTTCTCGTGCTCATTCATCCACCCAATCTTAATCGATGATATAATTCCAAACATTATTTTGTGGTCATTCAACCATCCAATCTTAATCAGATGGCACATATACATCGATATATTGGGGGTTCAAACATTCTTTCCACGGCCGTTTGACCATCTAGTTTTAGTCTACGGCACATGCATTGAGGATATTTATGGTTTAAAATATCATTCCTTTTTTTTATAATGGATAAAACTCTGACCCCCTATATCCACAAAAGTGGATATACAACCAAGCGTTACAAACAAAAGTAGTAGACTCCAAGCCTCGTAACTGAGGAAAAAATAAAGTTAGAAAACTAAGCTATAAATATTCTTCTATATCCTTACTTCAACATTGCTTTATGTTGTGTAGCAATGATTCGTCACATCATTCGTCTACTCAAGAAATTTTGATGTCAGAATCGTCATGCCAATAAAATGACATATGTTGCTTGTCGAGTCATGTTATGAAGAAACCGCACTGAGGCAGTCACCGCCACAGGAACAAATACTCTCCTTGCTTTTTACAATGCATTGAACAAACATCAACCAATACGTGCCGCCCCTTACAGAGCTCCTTGCCTTAGGTGGCCAAGCATGAGAGGGAGAGGAGGGTTAGATCTAGCCCACTACACCACCAATGTGCCATCTTGCTGTCATTGATGCCTGCTCACCAAATCCAGCGGAAGGGAAGAGTGGGACTGGCCTGCTATGCCACCTCCATGCACCACCACACTGTCTTGATGCCGCAGATTGGCCATTATCCACTTTTCCGTCACCAAGGCTCTCCACTTGGGTAGCTCCATGGGCCACCCCGCTCCATTTGCCAGCCGACCACCCACATGAGTAGGCACCATCGACCAGCCTCTGCCACTACCATCCTTGCACACACCAGGAAACCTCCACCAACCTCACATGTGTTGGCTCCCAGAGCATGTCCTCATCATTGACAATGGATGCCCTAACTAAGGGGAGGATGCACATGAAGGCAACCATATGAAGGTTGTGGTGCATCGCGACTTGGGTTGAAGCATCACCGGCTAGCCTGCCTCGTTGCTGGCCAGCTTTCACATAAAGTGAGCTAGATAATCATCCTGAGACATCATTGTTCTAGATGTTGGCTAGCTCCATTTGGAGCAAGCCACTAGCCAGCCACCACGTGGGCACCGTTGTTCCTATAGATCTAGAGAAACAGTAAACTAGATTTGAAGAAAGAAGAGAACGGGAAAAGGGGAAATGAGAAGGGGTAGGGTCCATGGGGAGGAGGGGAAGAGTGGAGAGTGTGTATGTGTGGGTGGTGGGAGGGGGGAGCCATGTGAGGGGTTGGGTAGGGTTAAGATATATTTGGGAAACATTCAATCATCTAATCTTATAAGGTGGAACTTGTGTGGATGGTCTATATATGAGTTTAAATATATTTCCCGCGAATCTTTCAATCATCCAATCTTAATTAGATGGCACACATGCATCAAACGTATACACATATATGGTTTAAACATCTTTCCCGCGATCATTGAACCATACAATCTTAATCGGACAGCAAACATACATCGAGGATCTAGATATGAGATTCAAACATCCTTCCCGCGCGTATTTAACCTTCTAGGTCTTAGATGGACATATCAGATAGAAACATATATGTCAAGATGGCAACCCTAAAATTTTAATCTTGCAATAGATCATGCAGTTCAGAAACTACAACAAAACAAGATCTTGAATAATCTTAAGCCAAGATTAGTATGAAAACCTTAAGAATTAATATGTAGGTGCAAATATAGCAACAACAAAGCAGACAAAATATATCATTTATTATTCTTCAATTCCATTGAATCCCTCCCAAGATATCAATTACACCATGGAATCAAAGGAACACACATCCGTATGTAGCTATTTAACGGTGAATGACATATGGCCGGAACTGTATTTAGAGCGGCATTAATAAGCATGTCACATGGCCTCGTCAGCTCGCGGTCAAATCCCCTCGTTAATCGTTGTAGGCCTTGGTGAAACGAAATCGAAAAACACAAACCATAACGAATTATCCTTTTTCTATTTGCTAGATATTGATCAAACACTGAAAAAAAATTACTTTTCAATCACCTAATAAAATTACAATTGCTAAGCTTAAAATTGTAATTTTCCAAGTCACCTAAGTATATTATGCAATGTGCAAAAAAAAGTTTTCAAAACACATTACAATCACGGACGCTGATATAGACGAGATTAACGAAGTCAATCATCATACACATGCGCACTCTATTCTATGAGTATATTCAAGAGACTGGGTCAACGTATCTTTAGATTAACGAAGTGAAGTCAGCAATACACACGCACACCCTACCGTATGAGCACCTCTAATAGATTGTGTGGGGATTCTTTTAATCAAACACGACATGTTTTGAGATTGACAAAATTACTATAGACGTCTTGTGTTGATGGGTACGTCCCCTGCCATTGAAAGATAAATTAGCAGTAAGTATGCATCAATGTAACATATCAACTCTAAAACTTAATCGTTGGTTCCACCACAAGAAACCTAATCACGCATATACAATGTACAATTTTATCATATTAAATATGGTTATATGTATGCATTTAACTTTGTAAATATTTATGAATTATAAGTTTATTTCATGTTTAGGTTAGAATTTTATTGTTCAACATTTATCTACAAATAAGAAAGAATGAGAGCTATTTGAATAGGTAACAGGTGGAGTGATTCATTTTTTTTTTCGAAAATTTCAATCGGCTTATATCTGGACACTCTTTTTTTTTTCATAAATGAGAAGTGTAACAAACCAAAATATGTGAAAAATCTCACTATTTTCCATGTTAGAGCTGTTGACGAAAAATTTGTGCTCGGCCGATGGTGCCGGATCTGTGTTGGCGCGAATTAAGTCGACGAACACAATGGCCTGGGAGATCTGCTTAGCTTCAGTGCAGGTCCAAAACTTGATGAGATGCGGGCATACCAGTCAGTTCGATCCTGCAAATGATAAGATAGAAAAATACGTTGATCACCAGAGAGCCGATCGGCTGATAAGCCGATGGAGCGAATCCAGCCGATGCCGATACTAGCCGATGTCGATACAGTTTTAAGCAATCGACTATATGTCCAATGTAGATAGTGATATAAAGACAAACGGCTGATAATAATATAATATAACAATAATATAATACAGTAGAAACCAATCGGCTAACAATAATATGATAGAATAAGCATTGATCCAAAGGTTAAAACATACATCGGCTGGAGGTCCGATGTCATTAAATCCAAATGATTAGATAAACAGTGAAACATTTGATGCGATCGGCTAAAACCAACTTGTATGCAACCCTTATGAGTCGATGCAACGTCCATATAACTCATCGGCTGAAATACTGATGAAACCCTTATTGGCAATCAAAAAGCAGGCTGGAGATTATGGTTCTAAACACGACTAGGGCTGATGCAGCGCAAAGTATGAAAAGTAACATAATATCTAGACAATCAAGTCTTTGACTGATTTTCAATGTGTTGGATACTGTAGACCCCCGATTTTGGAAATCGGAAATCTTCTGTGTTTATCTGTACCAATCCCTGGATCAGTAATTGGTACACACATACATAGTTGGATCACAACATATCACGAATGAATTCGGGCTAAAAGAGTTAAATACTTACATTAGGGCCAGGTAGGCCAACAACTATCAGAGAACAACAGCGGAAGACAAAATAATATAAGGGCCCGGTTAACATGCCACATGCAGTCGACTGGGGAACGAGACCTAGAACAAGACCGCACTCCGATCATCTTGTCAGGTACGCAAGCGTACTAACAAGGGCTTCTCTTGAACACTCTCCTAAAAGATGTATAAATAGCAAGAGTGAGTACCAACCGTACTCAGCAAGCCACCACCACAACAATGCATATGATAGAGGTATTTCAAGGAAGGGCTCCAGGTTCTTTTGCGTAAAGCTAGCTTTGCAAATCTTTTCACAAGCCTAA
>CM020181.1:33675459-33783058 GCA_009805545.1 Oryza longistaminata
GTGAAAACCCAGTTCGACCTTGGTCGAACCGACAACGATGGTTATCCCCCCTCCTGAGGGCGTTGTTGTGCTGTCTCACCCCTCAGGCGATCTCGTCTGTGTCCCTTTGTTGGTCTAGTGGCGGTCGGTCACGCTTAGCGGCGGCCGGTCCGGTGTTAGCCTTCTCCTGGGCTAGTGTGTTGGCGATGTCGCCGTGTGGGTGGTGGTTTATTTTTTCCTTTTTCCTGGTTACGACCCTCCAGGGTTGTAATCTTGTAATTTTTTTCCTGCTCTATCAATAGAACTTCGCACCGTCTCGTGCGAGTCGTTCAAAAAAAAAAAGAGTCAAATTTGTGTAGATTTGCAACGGAGTGTACTTTTGTAATATTACAATTTTATTAGGTTTTTAGATATGTTGTAACAAAAAAGTAATTCAAATTATATTTTGGAGACCATATATATCGACGTCAGCATCTCCCTTTTTCACCAGATATAGTATCAAAGAAAAATGCCATAGAGTTTTTTTTAAAAAAACAAATTTAAAATCCATACAATTTTATACTTTGTACCAAGAATCAACATGCTTCATCAGCTACATGGAAGAAAAGAATGATGCGTGGGAGAAGCAACGTAGTAGGAGTAGAAGAATTCACAAATACACCTTACACAAATACAAAGAATATATGTCAATCCGATACTACTATAATGCATGGAATTTTCTGCAGAGCGCCATTAATAACTGTAATTAACTTTAAGCTTTGTTGTTTGGAGGTTTAAATAACTATAATTCTGAGTCTGCTACAGTGAATCAGTACAACAAGCCGTGCCCAAGTACTGTAGCAAAGTACTGTATAAACAGTAGTTCTTTTACCGTTTGAATGCTTACTGTTCGTATTTTTTTTAGTACTTTGTTTTGGGCCTTGTTTAGTTTCAAACTTTTTCTTCAAACTTAAACTTTTCCATCACATCAAAACTTTTCTACACACATAAACTTTTAACTTTTCCATCACACGTTCTAATTTCAACCAAACTTTCAATTTTAGTGTGAATTAAACGCACCCCTTGGACCGTGGATGTGGATCCAACAATAAACAGCATAGGCCGTGTTTAGTTCCCCCAAATTCTCAACTTTCCATCACATCACATCACATCGAAAACTTTCCTACACACATAAACTATCAACTTTTTCTCCAAACTAACAACTTTTTCTCAATTTCCCAACTTTTCCACCATCTAAATACAGCCATACCAATACACTGCACTGTAGCTCTCTCTGCAGTCTCTCCATCACTGCAGATGATCCGGATCGGATGCTACTATGATGAATGGAAGTTTCTGCAGAGCGCCATTAACAACTATGATTAACTTTAAGCTTGTGGTTTGGCAGACCGGCATACGCTGGATGCAACGTACCGAGGGAAGGAAGATATGGGGTAGGCAGGAGGCTGACGACTAATTAACGACGACCCTGCTGGCAAATTGACTGGGAGAATAGGAGTAGCAGAACAAATTGGCATGAACAGGGACTGATTTGATTGGGTTTAGCTGCAACTGGAGCAAGAGCAACCATGATGTGTCATGTGTGGCCTTGGAACCCAGTGGGGATTACCAAATCAAAGGTCTCGTACGTCCTTTTCATTTATCGTGAACATGTGTTTCCCAACCTTTTAAATGGCACCGATTTCTTAAAAGAAAAATCATCAACATTTGTTTATTCCTCGAATAATTATCATGTGTTCAGTTTTCTCCCTTACTAATTACTCACTCCGTTCTAAAATATACTAAGTGTTTTTAAAATAGTGGTAATTTAAGTCAAATATTTTTAACTTCGGCTATTAATAAAAAAAGTCGAGAACAAATAATTGAAATATGCTACTCCATTTATATAAAATATTTTTTTATTAAATATTGTTAGTTAAAGTGGTATCTTAAAGTTTAAAAATACATATATATTTTAGAATGGTTGTAGTTTTCCTTATAGCGGGACATAATGTTTCGCATGGATATTCAGTTCCTCAGGCCTCAGCCGGTGGAATAGAATAAAATTCTCTTCTCTTAAGAACAGCGACAGCAGTACTGCCAGTACAGCATTTGGCATGGCAGCTTCAAGGCTTGCTCTATTTTTCTAACATCCTTTTTGTTCTTTCAGGACTTTGTTTCTTTCGTTTTGTTTTCTTTGATATGCGTGGTAACTTCAGTTATTGGTTCAGTTTATTACCATGCTTCTGATTATTATTCATTATGCTTCGATAATTCGTAGCTGCTTTTCTATACTCCTTTATAAGTTTGGTGATGGAAATGAATCTGCTACCTCACCATTATTTATAGTTTTGACAAATTGATCCCTGAAATTTTATGATATTGTAGAATAATCTAAATATTTGGTTAAAACAAGTGAATACAATATATTCAAACATGCAAACAAGTGATACTAACATATTCGATAATTTTTGTTGTCTATTGCATATTATAATTTATTTTATTTTATCCATAGCAAAGTATGAGCATTTTGCTAGTTTTGTTTAATTTCAAGGGCTGTCGCCACTTCCGTTGCATTCATGATTCGTAAGTAATCCCCCGTTTCAAAATATAATTACCGGTTTTAATATAAGTATTTTTTTAAGTTGTTTAGCGAGTACTAAAGTTGTTTACCACTGAACTACACATACTGTTTCTTAGCTCCATTATAGCCCCAATTAGTCTAGGTCTACATTTCACTCATTCCGAGAAGATAAATACGTCTTTTTACCTCTCTCTTCTTAATACTTATGCCGAGAGATAAAACTTGTTATATTTTGGGATGGAGCGAGTAATTGATTGGCAGAAATCCTGTCTCCTAAGTCATTACCATTTTCAAAAGGAAAGGGAATAGTTTTTTTCCTGCTTCCATCAACATGCTTGGACAGCTTCCTGGAAGGAAGAATCGTGTAGGGCTCGGACCTGTGTCGTGTTGCTTGCCAAGTCAATTCAGATCACACCGAAAATTCTCTAGAGATCTTGTTCTTTTGCAGACACTGAACTGAGGTAGACTGATTTCTGCACTGCACATACTCCAAATCTCCAATCTGTAGGACAGCCTGTCCCTGATGGCATCTTGACTGAGACCAGTGCAAATTAGCAGCCACAGCGCGATGATTTGATTGCTAATTTCAGCCGTATTAGCAGCATCATTATCTGGTCCTGGCACCTGGTGATTTAATTTGTTCTGCCTGGATCTTCAGCAGATGGAAAAATATAGATAAAATTGTCTCTTATCTGAAGAATAGAGACGGCCCTTGGCCTTTGCCAGCTTCTGAGTCGGATGCAGTTTTTATTACATTGATCAAGACAGGAAATCTGTAATTTGAAGCTTTGGTTTAGCTTCGGATTATAGCTTGACGCCTATTTTAAACTTTGGAATCTTATTTTGGGATCAAATTTAGGAGTTTTTTGTCGTTACTTTTGTGACCCATCTCTCTTCATGATCAGTAAGTAGACATGTAAAATTTACCTACAATTATTCTTAAAAGATTAAGCTTCAAATTTTAAAATCGCTTTGGAATATAAATTCTGCATTTGAACCTCATCCAGTACTTCACTCTATTGCAAGTGGTGAGTGATGTCAACCTAGCAGCTATTTCTCAGATTATTTTGTGGGGAAACTTTTTTTTGGACATTTCAAAAGTGTTGCTATGTATGATCAAGCTCATATTTCATTTGTCATGTTGGCTGCTTCTTGCTCTTTACCCAGATTAATTTGAATGATGTCGGTATATTGAAACTGAGTGAAAGTAAAATCAGCATCGAAAAAACAACTCCGGGGATAAAAGTTGCAAAGATGGCTAATTGGGAGCAAATAACCCATTTCCACTATAAGATTTCGGATACCTAAATTCTATTGCAAAGTTCATCTACATGCATATCCAAATGTTTTATACAGTATTTAACTCACACGTCCTATTTTTTTCTTGGATTTCGGCCCATTTTTCTCCAATTTTTGCTTTAGGCGGCCCATTTTTCTCCAATTTTTGCTTTAGGCGCCATTCCATTGTTTGTCTTCTTCATGAAGCCATGACAGTTAATAGTGGAGTAGTTGTTACAAAAGAAAATAAGTTAGAACATGGAGTTGCCGGTAAACAACCTTTTTTTAGGAGAACGACGGCAGAAGATCTGCCGAATTTAATTAGAGGAAAAAACAGCAATGCTGGGTTTACAGGGCGGTTTTGGGGAAAGGAAAATTACAACTGATTGTATTTTCAGGTAAACAACCTAACTACTTACAATACTATATGTCCCAACGAATGCTTCTTCTTCCAAGGAAAATATTTTTTTTCCTCCTTCACTTTTGCCCATTCCTCCTTCCATCATCAGCAAACGTGACCTAAATACAGCTCTTAAAAATGTCTTTTACTGTAATCAAAAGGTTAGTTGATCCTTTCAAGGGAAAAAACAAAAGTAAATGGATAAGTTTATCTAGGACATGCTATGGAGTTGTGGATGACTTGGTCGTGTCGCTCTCTCCCTTGTTTGTTTGGAGGGATTGCACATTGGCATTGCCTACCTAACCCAAATACAGAGTCAATTAATTACTCTTCTCCTTAACTGAAGTATACTTTATTAAGTCCGATATGTTATTGTTTGCATTTGAAACGATTTGTCATGGATCAAATCTGTTGCTTGCTTTGCATGCACAACATACACTCAAACAAACTTGTGTATTGCATAATACGTCCCCGGCCGAGCTCATTCAGCTTTATCATATTGTACTGTTGCTAATTGCACCAAAATTGAAAAAGAAAACGACTATAGATAGAAGAGTTGACTCCAAGTGGTGGTAGTTAAGATGTGGCTTTCAAGATATATCAAAAGAAAAAGTCCTTGCCAGATTAGCCCATTACATTGATGCGTCAATTATATAAGGAACAGTATCAAGCTATCAGCAACATGTGCACTAGCTCTTAATTACTTTAGAGGCAACTCCATGCTTGAGGTATTGTGCCAAATTTGAAATTGGTTTAGTTGGCATCAACAAGATTATTATGACTAACTTACGCTTTCCTGACCATGTCATTCACCATTCTTTAACTGATGTATGGAAGATGATTCGGTGTGGTATCTTCTAAAAGAACTGCAAAACCTCCAAATTATCAGCTTCAAAGGAATAAGAAAATCCATAAAACCATATTGAACTCACAGCATCATAGGATACGGATAATCTAGCCCATATCCATATCGGTTCAGCGAGTTCACTGACTTTCATGTAAGTTGGCAACAAAATATTGACCAAGCTCATTTGGCTAATTACACTGCACTCTACCTCTTTACGTGAAGAAAGACATCAAACAAAAATGAGATACATGGAAGAGTCACAGTTTGATCACCTCAACGCAAAAAGTGGACAGAGCCCTACCTAGTTGATGTACATCCTCTTCCAAGGATAAGTTCGCCGTTGATCTAACAGTAAACGGGGAGAAAGAACTTCTGAAAGTTTGGACATCCTCCCTTCTCTCCGTAATATGGTCTTCATCAGCATTGTAGCTATTTATATCACGACATCAAAAGTGTTACATTCTTCGCATTGTATGTAGAGCGCAGTCAACTCAAACATAGTCTGCAAACAGAACTTGGGTGCTGATTTGCATCCTCTATCCAAGTGATCCATATGCACATTAGCCAATCTTTCTCGCAAGAATTCCAGGTTAATCTGATTGAACAGTTAAAGTTGTAAAATTTGGTACAATAATGTTATGAAAAAGTAAAACCATCTCAATGTATCAGGAAGACATACAAAGTTGCCAACAGGAACTACCTTATCTTCTCCAAGGTCTAGGCGTAGCTTACACATGGTACAATATACGAGATTATGTGTTTCTCGTAGTTCCCCTTGTTTGCAAACTGGGCACCAGAGCTTAGCATTTGCCTGATATATAGCACAACTATTTCAAAATAGAAGGGGGGAAAGACAATAGGAAAGGATAGTAATACATATGATTGACATCGCCAGCAGTGCTGCATTTGCGACCAAACAACAGAACCCAACCAGAACACTAATATTCTAATACCATGTTTTGACTGGGAAATTTTTCTGTTCCTCCATGGAAACACTAATTGAGGTGTTTCTTGTCAGATCCTACCATCAACACTAAACCATTTGCATTTTCAATTATAAAATTACACAAATAGGTACAGATCATATAGGAAATGTAGCTATAGCATGCACTTCAAAGAAGAAGTAATGGCTTGAGCTAAGACAAAGTCGAGCACAGAGAGTAATTATGTCAGAGAAATATACAGCATCAAATTATATAATTGAAAAACTTACAGACCAGCGAACTGTTGAACTAAATGCTCAATGAATGCATACCTCCTTATCAGTTAACTGCATATGTTCAAGAAAAGCCTGAGCTAAGTATTCATCTTCCTCATCGAGGGTCTCCACTTCTACAATAAATAGGAAATGTTTTTAACCAAACCAATTTATTTTCATCTACAAGATAAAATGAAAATTTGAGCATCCATCTGAGATGAATCAGAGAATATTATCTATTGAGTTGTAAGGAATTAGATATAAATTTGTAAAAACTCCAGAGAAAACATGAACAAAGCAGATTGCAAGAACGGTTCTTGAGCACTGTAGCAATGAAAAACATTTCGAAAATGTACCTATCCGAATGGCTTCATCTCTCAGATCTTCGTAAAGAAGTCTTTCCATTTCAAGTAATATATCTTCACTTTCAGTCTCAACAGGTTTAGCTGTCTGTGGTCCTTGATATTCCCATATCATATCAGTTTCTTGGTTCTCTTTTTCATCTCCATGCTGTTTGAGTTTCTGTAATTCATCAGAGATAATATCCCTGACTGCAGATTCGACTTTTATCTGTCAGTCGACATAAGTAGATAAATCAGATGTACAACTACAAATCATTTAGCATGAAGAGTGCAGAGTACTCATGATATAACCTATTAATGAACCGTGTTTTTCGACTAAGGATAATGTATCCAGTTCTGTAATAATGGTCATCTTAATGGTACCTATTTTTCAACACAACCTGTATAGTCTACAGAGATGATGGGAACACATAGAACCAGAAGTCCAGAACCAACCATTATTTTTCAATTCACTTTTGGTTATTCAATCATTAGTTGTGTATGCAACCAGTAGTTGATCAATAATAAATTTTGAATCCTTTACATTTTCATTTCCATAGCAATGAAGTGCTGTTAAGTCTGAATGTCAAATTAGAACCAATTAACTTGCAGCCCCATCGTTTGTCTTATCTGCGGAATAAGCCAAACGGCATATTTGCAAACAAAAAGTAATTTGTGAATAAAACTTTTATATACGTGTCCTTAGTGATCTAAAAGCAAAGGCTGAAAAATAAACTTCGATGAAAAAACCTCAAAATCGGCTTTCAAATTTAAGGTTGAAAATTCAAATTTTGGCTGATAAGCATAAGCATAAGCGAAAATATGAGGCCATTGGTATCTCTCCTCGGATTGATAAGAAAGATTACGAGAGCAATGATAGGTAACGTTAAAGTACATGATTCACTTGCCAGCTGCAAGAAGAAACATACTGTAATTATTCAGGACTAGTATCACACAGAAGGACTGATTTATCTGGTGTTTGTCCTTTAAAAGCATTAAACTACAGTGAGAACTTCCATCAACAAACAGTAGAGAATGTAGCCATTATTTACTATATATTGGTGCATAGACGTTATGAAACTGTACAAAAGGTTGACGAAAAGAGTAATAAATTTCGATACCATGTCACTAGAAGGAAGTGGCCCATCGATCCTTTTCTTCCAAAGAAACTGGACTCTCTCCTCTTTAATCCTTTTCAGACAATTGCTCCTAAGCTGTGTGCAGCAAAATGGGCAGTAAGCACAAGTTACTGACAAATCAAGTAAAAAGGAAACACAACAATCAACAGAGAACTCATCCGAACACTGCAATGTCCCCAAAAGTCCTACTCCTAGCATGGTGAATCTTAGCAACAAAATAGCAGAAGATAAATTTTGGCAGCTCAACTCTAGGGGGGGCACCAGCTCGCTCAGGCAATCGACCGAACACCTTGCGCGCACCTCGACGGTCAATCCAACAGTGCTAACATTCACGCGCGCCCTCTAGCGCTCGCCCGCGCAGGGGCATGTCGACCTAGAACCGCGCTACGCTAACGCTACGCCGACGGCGGAGATAGGGGGTTCGGGAGTGGGGAAGGAACGAAAGAAAGACCTCCTCTCTCCAGTCGGGACGGCGGCGGGACTTGATGGGATCCCTCCTGGGCCGAGACGAATCCATCGCCGCGCTGGCTTAGCTGCGGCGGCGGCGGCGGCGGCGAGACGCGATAGCGCCGCCCGCGCGATCGAATCGCCGGCGGCTGTGGCCCCAACTCCGGCGGCAGGGGACAGACGCCCCGAGTCCGAGGAAGGTTCGCGCCGCTCCGGTGAGCGGACTCGTGCGGGCGTGCCTTCGTTAGGAAGGAGTTAGGATGATTTTTTTTTTTTCGAGGCATTTACAAATTTGCCACCGGTTTTTTCAATTTTGCAAAGATGCGACTCGAATGACAATTTTAGTGGTATTTTTTTAATTTTCTAATAGTAGTTTTACAATAACGATTTAAAGTAATGGCAAATTTACAATTGCCCCTTTTTTTTCGCCTTCTATTTTTTTCCCGAGGCCCTGTTTAGATAAAAAAAAAATTTACGCCCTGTCACATCGAACATTTGAATACTTGCATAAGTTTTAAATATAGGCTGAAAAAATAACTAATTATATAGATTGCAACTAAATTGATCTTTTGAGCCTAATTGCTCCATAATTTAACAATGTGGTGCTACAGTAAACATTTACTAATGATAGATTAATTAGGCTTAATAAATTTGTCTCGTGTTTTACTGACGGATTTTGTAATTAGTTTTTTTATTAGTGCCCGAACACCCTATGCAACACCCTATATAATATCCTATGTGACACGCCAAAACTTTACACCCATATATCTAAACACTAAACACTCCTAAACACCTCTAAGATACCTTTGACTATTTGCTTGGCATTTAATGATTTAATTATTACTCTGTCAGCGTGTCATAGAGACATGAGTACTCATATATCATACACTATAAGTGTCAACTTTATAAATGCTAAATCTTAAAAGTGGAAAATAATTAAATACTCCTTTTACGAGTACTTTCCTTCGTCCCATCATAAGTTTATTTTTAGCTAGTTCTATTTATCCTAAAATAAAGGTTATTTTTAGAGTAATCATTGCATTAGAGATTGCGAAAGTAAGGAATAATTGTATCAGGAGTAGATAAAGCGAAGAATAGTTACACTGTGATTAGATAAAGTTGAGGTATTCTAATCTTTTTTTTAGTGATATGTGTGGGATAAGTGAAAAATAAATTTATTTTGGGACGGAGGTTAGTATTTCTTCCCATGTTTGAATAATTGATATGGACGCTATTCGAGTTTAAACTTTTAACTGTTTATGTGTTTTCTAAAAAAATATTTTTATACTGTCAATATATGTTATGTTTGACGTTGCGCAATATCTCAGGTTCTCGCTAAATTTAAAGTTGTAACTTAAATTTCAGTGGTTTAGAATTTTATTCATCCAAATCAATGTAATATATATGCATTTGCGAAGTTATGAATGCTTAGGTCCAAAACATAAAACATAGTTTTTGTAGTGTTGTGCCAAAAAGGACCATAATCATACGCCCATGGTAAGCACTCAATAGTGTCGATTATCGAGAGCGGAAGGGGCACTTTTTAAAATGATTTACCGGTCTCTGTCACCAATAATTTTGTTAATTAAAAAAACGGTGTTGGAAAAATCCAATGTTTATCAGGAGTACTTAAGATGCACGTAGTATCGAACGGTTCTTTTTCTAGCACCATTGGTTGCTCAAGAGCTAGATATAAGCGGCAATGGTTTAATTGCGATAAAACAATAATTTACGGCTAAAACTTATGTGTAGTTAATGTTAAGAAAGAAACTAAGTTGAAAAATACTCTAAAACCAACTCTGAAATTAAATTTTAAAATTCAAATATTAAATGGTTGATTCTTTTAAAATTCATTTGCGGAGATATTATATTAGCATTGGCCACGCCCTCCATGTTAGACTTACCAATAGATGAGGAGGAATTCAGGAGTTCGATTATGCCACAAAACTGTGCACATAATTTTTTTAAGGAAAATGTGCAGTATAATTTGCTTCTACCTTTAAAGTGACGAGAACTTTCAAAGAGTTTCCACATGTCCGCGATGATTTGGTTGTCTGTTCCGGAATATTTGTAACAGCAGTAATTCAACCCACATAAAAGTAGCATAATTTTCACTAATCTCATTTCCAGTAAGTATTTCGTAGTTTATCAGGTTCCATCGGGAAGAGGTCTAGAGGAAGACTCAGACACAAACCTGGGTTCTCCCTTCCCCAATTGATAAGCACGCGATCAAGAACATGGCACGAATGCCACGAAATGAACAAACTCAGCAGCCAGAAGACAACAGATACATCACATGTCTTCAGCACTTCTATCTTCCTCTTCCATTTATTGATTGATTTATTCACATTTGTGGACAAACCATCATTAGCCAATTTCCGAGCAAAAACACAAACTTTCTGCAGAACTCTCGCCTTCCAAATGTTGCACCAAAATTGCCGATTATAATCAGGATCTCTTTCAGATGCATTGCTAAGTCTGTCCGCACCATGAACAGAGTTTCCCACTTCTCTGATTTTCTCAAATTGTCAAGCAATGTAAGCACAAAACACCTTTTTTTTGGATAATGGATAAGAATCCGGCCTCCATATCCACGAGTGGATATACACGACCAAAGTCACAAAACATCTAGGTCGACATGTTGTTGCACATTGGAACATAGATCTCATAAACCATAATCCTACAGCACATGAACATAATCTTGTTGCAGTTTGAATATATCTATTCTATGCCACTAATAGATAAAGATGGCAACTCACTAGTAGATACTAATAGATATATGTGTTAAGACATTTAAAAAGCTAACAATGTGCACTGATTTAAACTCTAAATTTCTAGCAATACACTGATGTAAAATACAACTACAAGCTACGCCTCCACACTGTTCTTATGACATCAGGGGGACCTTTTCTTGACCCTGACCATCTGCCTCGCTCAAGCAAGGCGGCCTTGCTGCTTTATAGTAGAAGAATGCCATCATTCTCGACCATTCCTCAGCCGATCGGACGACTAGCAAGAGACAAAATTGAGAAAACCTCATGAGGCAATTGGTCAACTGAGGGTTTAAAACAACATAGCATTATGCCCCTATGCTCATACAAATACCTTTGTCACGGTGAACTATCTTCCCTGCATTGGTGAAGAGGACCTCTGGGAAACCAGAAACATTCAGGGCCTTCACAAGGTCAGGTTCTGCACAGGCATCTACAGCCACGCACTGAAGATGATACCAAAACAGTCAACAGTGCTCTCAGAAGCGACAAGGCAACTGTTATGAGGTTTATAAAGGTAAAAGAAAGTTGATTGAAACAGTACCCTGGGCGAAGGCAGATTGTATTCCCAAAACATCTCAATTGCCTTAACTAGTTGATCCCTTGCATTTTCATTGTCCTGCGGTCTATGAAGGAAACATTCATGATTTGCTAAACTAATATTTGATGACAAATTTATTAAATAAATTATTAGATGCTACACAAACTTTATAAGATATTCTTCGACCGAAAGGATGTTCAAAGTAGAACTATCATGGAGTTCCTAGATATCATGGGAATATGGTATACAGCATATATCCATAAGTTTAGCTTAACAGCAGGAGTACTCAAGTAGGAGCAATGAATTATACCTTTTGTATCGGTTATGAACAAGCACAATCAAAGGACCGAAGTCCGTGAAGACGGTGTCATCCCAGTCCATGGTCTTGACGTCCCTGATTGGCTTAATGTAGTTGTCGTCCTCCCAAACGATCTCCTTGTCACTCTGATTCCCCTTAGCATCGTCCTCCTCATCATCATCATTCTTCTTCTCGGCCTTGATGGTGATCTTGTCGAAGAACTGGCCGAGGCTGAACCCATGGCCGTCCTCATCGTCCTCCGGCCAGTTCGGGTCCTCCTCCTCCACCACGAGCTGGTACTTGGTCAGCAGCTCCAGCATCTTGGCCTTCCTCTCCGCCGGGTCCGTGATCTCCGCCGTCTCGGGCACCCGGTCCATCATCTCCCGTATCTTCCTCCGCAGCGTCCTCCTCTGCTCGTCCGTCATCTGCATCGGCTCGTCGTCGTCGTCGCTGGACTGCGACTCGACCCGTCGTCGCGCGCGCGGCCGCCGAGCACCAGCTGCACCGCTTGGACTCGCCGCCCTCCCTCCCCGCGCGCATCGGGCGAGCACGAGCCTCCTCGCGGCGGCGCGCGGGCGCACGAAGAGGCTCGCGGCGCGCGTCGCTTCCGCGAGGCAAAGCGCCGAACAGGTCGCGGGCACGGAGGCGGAGGAGGAGCAGCAGCTTTGCAGCGCCATCCCGCCGCGAGAAGCTCGCAGCCTCTCTCTCTCTCCCTCTCCCTCCCTCCCCTTCCCCGCTGGGCTTCAAGCCTTCACGAGGTGGCTGCCGCCGCCGCGGCCGCTGCTGCAGCAAGAATCGCAGTGGAATGCGCCGGTGATTCTCTGGGAGCTCGCGGCGCGGCAGGCGGAGAGCCTAATCTACTCGTGCGTAGATATTTACTCTTTTTTTAGGGAAAAATAAAGAGTTAAATCTACTCTACTAGCTGAAAGGCCCATCGTGGCCCATTAGGTAGGTGCTCATGGGCCGAGCCAAGTATTTGGCCCGCAAGGCCCATTGTGGCCCAAATACACATATGGGCTCCACGCATATACTTCTGTTAAAGAATATTTCAGCTTTAACTTTTCTCTTCATCAAACCTTTTTAAATTTGATCAAGCTTATAAAATAATGTAGCAATATTTTCTACACAAAACAAACATATTATCAAAATACATTCAGTATTACATTTGGTTTAACCAATTTGGTGTTATAGATATTGCCAATTTTTCTATAAATTTGGTGAAACATAAATAAATTCGACTAAGAAAAAATAGAACGACTTTATAATACTTATAATATGAAATGGAGGGATTAACAGCCAGGGTGATAATTTACCAAGAAAGTACATAAGAAACTTATTGTGGATTTTCATCGAGCTGTAAACTTTGTAACTCCTGTTTCATATGCTCTGTTTCGTGATGATATATATAATCTGAGTTCAATATGAGGTGACTGTGCCACGGCACTTTTGGTGAAAGAATGAGAAATATTGGGAAGAAATGGGGAAGATAATTTGTGTTACAACATATCATGAGGCTGAAGAACTTGGGTTCTTCACTTCTTATTTGCTGAGGGAAACCGGAGCACCCACCCCTCACGTCAAAACTGAGACGGCCGAACAGGAGCCGCTGCAACCAGCGCAGTGCTCCGGGCAGTCCTCGCCTCACTGCGTCTGTCTCTGGAAATTGAACCGTGCTAATATCTATCTATTCTTCCGCAGGTAATTGCCTAGCTAAGTATGCAAAACAATGTTAGCTAGTGCATGATGCCTCGATCTCACCATTAGTCGCCTCCTCACCGTCGTCAGTCGCCTGTTCGTCGACGAGGTCAGCAGATATGGCCGACGGTATCCTGTGCCGTTTTAAGATCTGGGACGTGGCGAGCTTTGCGTTCTGATATTTCAGGACGATCACCCGCTCATCGTCCAGATCAAATCTCAGGTTTTCTTCAGTGTAGCTTTCTACAAGGCTGCACAGATGCTTCAGATTTTCTACTTCCACACCGTTCACCTTTTTTACCTGATCATATATTATGCAGCTTCATCAGTGCATGTCCTACTGGACACTACATATGTGTAGAAATGTAGAATGCTGAAGAATTTCTGTCCTTGGGTAGTGAAAACTAAGGATTTCTGTACAGCAACGGTACCTGTAGTTCAGCGAGCCTTTCATAACCAACATTAATATCATCCATGAGAACCTAAGACAAAATAATCGGTGAGAACACAAATACTGAAAAGTTCAGCAGAATGTTTCCTGCAATACTCATAAGATCCTGAAGCAGCTAATTTGAAATGTACTAGAATAGAAAAGGATGGCGAAGTAGTACCTGAGATAGGATAACTAGTTGTTCACCAGCTTTTTTTGGAAGCTCTCTCAGTGCCCGTTCACACAGTCGGCGTGGCGAATTGTTGTACCAGTCTTCTCCAAATTCATGGAGATAAGGCTGGGTCAGTGGGATGAAAACAAAACCAGCAAAGATGTAGTAGCTGGGTAGTTTATCAAATTGATGTACAGGGACTAAAGGTTGCAACTGCACAAGAAATTATATATAAGATCATTTCCAGTATACGTATCCAAAAAGCACTTGAACAGGTCAAGTGCGTGCAAAGTGAAATGATGAATGCAAAGCATAGGCGTGGAAGCATGTGTACAAAATACTTGGGTCCAATTTGTTAGCCTACAGAGATCATTGAGATATCTGATACATCTGCAGTTCTGCACATAAATCTCTATATAATGACTATTATAAGTTTGGAGAAGGTTGAGTCCATTACCCATGCCTAAAACTAGCAAAACTTGGTGCAAGGATAAAAGAGAGTAGCATTTGAATCATATTAGTAACCAGCAGCAGAAAGAAAAAATACCCTGGTTAATCAACATGTATAACTTCTATAAGCAACATTGCAAGTACTCACAGGTCTAACAGTGACATTCAATTCATGCTCTTTGCCATCTCTTAGAACTTTGAGAACCGCCATTTCCCCAGGCTTCTTCATGGACACCAGATGATCGAAGGTGATTCTCTCCCTATTTCGAAATGGGACTGCAGGCATTAAAAAAGCTGGTGTGAAAAAAAAAATGTACTCAAGGCATACCAAATATTTTGTCCAAGGATAGTTATGTGCTATGATCTACCAGGTAAAATAATACAGGAACATGAAACCAAAATATGTAAAAGTACACAGTCGTGTGAAGCCCACCTGTGCCATCATTTGCTATAGGCACACCGTCAAACTCAAGAAGAATGTCATCTTTCTTTAGAACTCTGTGAGCATCAGATAGAGGATTTATTCTACTCACTAATACTCCAGTCAAATCAGGCTTCATCCCAAAGCACTCTCTTAATTGAATATTCTCTGTGGCCTGGCAAGATATTCCAAGGGTACAAAAACCAGAATATTTACCGCTCTCTTCCACTCCAGAGATGAAACGTTTAATTACAGGCACCGGTATAATATACCTGAAAGAGGAGGATTACATTTCTAGCTAAAGCAAGGGGTTCAATTGGTGCATGACTAGAAAGTTATTTCAGGGACCTACCCAATGTTTTCTGCCCCTGATAAATTTTGAAAAGCAACTCCAGCAACTTTGTCGCCCATAATTGCAGGCCCTCCGCTGTTTCCTGGGTTGATAGCCGCATCTATTTGTATGGCCATGAGCTGAGTAGCACCATGTGCATATTGTGTTGGCTCAACTCTAGAGACCACACCCTTGGTGACAGAAATGTTGTCCCCCCCTGAGCAATGGAAAGCCAGAAACATAAATTTGTTCACATTTTTATGATTTTCTTTCTAACAAGAATTGTTACAGTAAGAAATGAGAAGACCCTATATAGCTATTCATGCTAGCAATAGCATCGGAGGCAGAAAAGCTGCACGAGAAAATTTTAATCTATCTGAATTAACTGTGTAAACATGCATGCATAGATAGATCATCATGGTATCACTCAACAGAGAAGTGTGTAGTACCTTGCTGTTCATGTGGTATAAGGTGAAGCTAGGAGGAATATCTACCACATAAAAAATGCTGGGGATACAAAAAAAATAATCTCATAATGATGAGTCTAACAGCATAACAAATTATCTACTTCCTCCATTTCACAATTTAAGACTTTCTAGCATTACCCGCATTCGTATAGATGTTAATGAATATAGACAAATATATTGCCCACATTAAACACTATATGAATATAGACAATGCTAGAAAGTCTTACATTGTGAAATGGAGGGAGTATATGAATGTTAATGTTAAAAGTGGATTACAAACAAAGGGTAAAATGATGAATCTAATCGCATGATAAATTATCTATACAAATGTTAAAAGTGGGTTACAAACATAGGGTAAATTTCACTTTCTTTCAAAATTGTGTAAAATTTCATTAGCATATTTGTCTAACTGACCTTTCAGTGATCAATTAGATCATTGTCATTCATTTACAGCAGAACAGTACGCCGATACAAACTAGATGGTTAGGGTATGGCATTTGCATAGACTTCAATGCGTTCAGTGGATGAAATCATAAAACTATCAAGTTTAACATCTAAGCACATAATACTGCAAATGATATAGGACTGTTAGTTTCAAAATTGATACCTTGCGGGTAGCCAACCACAGCAACTGCTTCCTGCAAGAAGGGAATGTCTCCAAGCTCCAAACTGTTCATTCCATCCCAAAACTCCTCACTGTCAACTTTCAGAAGTGCCAAGTCGCACTCATGGCCAACAGCCTGGACTTCTGCCTTGTACTTAGTAGGCGATCCATGCTTCCTCACGAGAACAAAGGTATGATCCGCTATAACATGAGCATTTGTGACAATTCTCCTCCCCGGAATTACAAATCCTACAACACAGACATGCATTAGCAGATGAACCAAAAGTCCAAAAAGCCAAACACAACTTCAAAAGGTTTTCTCAGTCAGCAACCCACAAATGACTGATTTGTTCAGCTTATCCCACAACACGGTCATTTCAAAAATTCATGAAACATAGTAGGGCACTCCATGTGACTACCATAAACCAAGAAGCACATTTTATCATACTAAGTAGTAAGTACACACTAGCAGAAATACATAAATTGGGCGCACTGTCTTTGTCAGTTGAAACCAGCAAACTACCCCGTTATTGATCATCGATAAAAGGTCAAACTAAGCCCAATCAGCATCAAGGTAACACTCCACCGATCCATGCAATAGAAATGGCAATCGCTTGCCCGCCATACCTACGCATCTACCGCAGCAACAGAGATCGAAACACGCTACTCAGGACTCTCGCTGCTGACTGCTTGAGATTTGCTAAGCCTACCTGAGCCCATGCTCTCGCGCTGCGCCTTGTTCTGCCACGGCAGGAAGTAGTTGGGGCTACTGGACACCGTGAAAACCTTCACCACCGAGTCCAGCGCCAGCTCCACCGCCGCGTACGCATCCGTGTCATGCCTCCCCGCCGCCGCCACCTCCACCGCCGCGTCGGCCTCGCCTCCATCCTCCCCCTCACGCTCCTCCTCCTCGCCTCGCTCCGCCTCGGGTATGGCGGTGGCGCCGGGGGCGCCGCATTCTCCCACGCGGAAGAGCGTGGAGGAGCAGGCCGCGGTGGAGAAGCGGCGGGATCCAGGCCGCGCCGCGATGCGCTGGAGGGGGCCTCGGGCTAGGGTTTGGAAGGGCGGGAGAGGAGGCCGAGGGGGCAGGGCCGGGGCGGCGGGCGGTGGTGGCAGGGGAGGAGGCGGCGTAGCGAGGCGGGGGACAAGGACGAGGAGGAGGAGGAGGAGGAGGAGAGGCGGCGGAGAGAGCGGACGGAGGCGAGCATGGCGGTGGCGGGGCGGCCTCGCCGGAAGACGCGACGCGACGCGGCGCGGCGGAGGAGGCGGTCAGGGTTTGGGGATTCCGATCCGTGTGGGGTTTTAGTTGGGTTCAGCCCAAACTTTTTTTTTGCGCTCGAAGTCCAGCCCATTTACCCCATCATTTTTTTTTTTTTGAGTCTTCCATCTAGGACTAGGAATGGCAATTTGCCACGCGGGGCCAGGACCCGCCCCTGCGGGGGAGAGGGCGGGTATAGTTTTCAACCCGCGGGGCTTCGGGGTCGGGCCCCGGTCTTGGCCGGGTGCGAGGACAGGGGAGAAAATCCACTCACGAGTGACCCGTGGAGGCCCGAGGTAGGTATATTAGACCTCGAAAGGTTAAAATACAGCCCATTACAGTACAAGCCCGATAACCCCAATCCACCTCTCCCTAAAACCTAACTATCCTCACTCCTCACCTTTCCCTATCCTCATCCTCACAGTCGCCACTCACTCTCCACGCCTCCACGCGCCTCCACTGACCGGCGACCATGGCTCTAATGTGTTGTAGCAAGGGGTGACCACCGTCCCTCCATATTCGGCTCAAAACACTCTAGAGAGAGATTGAGTAAGATTAAGTCTTTATTCTAAGCATCCGAGTGGAAATGGTCATTCGAACAGGGAAACGGTAAAACACTATTCGAATCAGAAAATACCGTTCGAGTAGATTCTTGTCACTTAAGGATTATTATCTGTTTTGAGTGTTTCCTAAGTCAGCAACAGGTCAGCTACCGGATAAGTCGGAAAAGGTGGTCGAACTGGAAAAGACTATTTGTCATGGAAAAGACCCATGGTGGCGGAAAAGACCCTTGGGCGAGGAGAAGACCCATGGTAGTGGAAAAGGCTCTTAGCCATGGAGAAGACGACTTGGACAATAAAGATGCCAAGAGAATATTCCCAGGGACCACTCAACCACTCCATCCAGCTAGCACCAAAAGACCATAATGACCTCCATTATGTACCAAAATGCCCTTAGTACTAGCTGATGCAACAAGGGCATGATTGTAATTTCACGTGGGCCCAACAAAGGGCACAATTGTAATCTTACATGTAAAGCTGTGAACTATATAAAGCCGACAAAAAGCCTGTAGCAGATAGGATATCTTGGAATACTAAAAGTCTTGTCACTTAGTGGGTGTGTTCATTTGGTATTCGGGCTCATTTCTCAGGATAGGCGGCAAAAGGGGGTTTTCCCGTCTATCCCCAATCTTGTCTGTGACCTTGGGTCACGACACAATGCTCCACTGACCACCGTCCATCTCCCTCCGCCTCCGGCCTATGTTCTCGCCCTTCTCCCTTGACGCACCGGGCAGCGCGGCGAACCGGCGGCGAGGTGCGCAGGCAGGCTGCTATGGACTAGGGCACGAGGCGGCGCAGCAGCGAGCAGGGAGGTGTGCAAGCAGCGAGTGGGGCGGTGAGTCGGGCGGCGTGCAAGTGGTGAGTGGGGCGACAAGCGGGACGAGCAGCTGAGAGGGGCAACAGGCAGGCAACGAGTTGGTGATGCACTGAACTACTGCTGTCAAGTATTTGTGATTGTGCATTTGGTTCATGGATGGAGTGGTCTTGCTGAAGTCTTGAATTGTTGATTGTGTACTAATATTCTTGTTCAATCGATGGATTGTTTTGCTTTTTTTTTTCTAGTTGGATGGAATGGTCACTCTTATTGCGGGGCCCCGGAGGGGCCGGGGCCGGGTGGTGTTTTGGTCCGTTATCTCACATCGGGGCAGGGGCGTTCCAGACCAACCTATCCTGTTTGCCAACCCTATATAGGACTAGGAGTATTTCTTGTGTGACACACCAGACAACGATTTGATTCATGTCCTGTTCCACCAGTAGTGGCTTGTTGAATACGGGAAAATATGTACAAAAATATGTGGTATAAACTCCAAATATATTATATCCTGAAAACTATAGTGGGATATTGTTAATGCCAAAATTTGGTAAGCCCGAAGTCATCATCGGCCTAGAGTCAGTATCGGCTTCAGAGTCTTGGAATCGGCCGATGGGAGTCGTCAAATCACCAGCAGTTGTGTTCTTGGTGGAGTCAGATCAATTAAAGGAAATTTATTCAGAAGAGTCCGAGTTCAAGGAGGATGCGGCATGGCAAGTTATCTATTAATTAGGAATAGTTTGGTAGTTTCCTTTTATCTTTAGAAAAGTGTGTTTAGTATCCAATAAGGACTTTATGTTTTCCTTTCATCTTTAGGAAAGTTTCTTTCTTGTCCGACAAGGACTAGTATCTCCCCATGGGTATAAATATGTACACCCGGGGTCATGGTAAAATATCAATCTCTCGATCAATACAACTACTCTCGGCGCATCGCCACCCTCTTTCCCGAGGTTTTTACTTATCATCCGACGGAACTTGGCACCTGATGCGGGGTTGCATCGGTTCAGTTCGATCTCCGGCGAAGGGGTAAGTCCTACGTTCCGCCGGCCCTGGTGAATCTATCGGATACATTGGTGTTGTTCAAGGCTGCATTGCTTCGATCTCTTGGATCGCTCTGGTTTGGTTGATATATTTGCCTACCTGATATCTCAATTCTATCTCTAGTTGCATTGTGTTTAGAGACACATCGGTTTAGTTGGGACTATCTCGGTTAGGTCCGATCTTCTGCCTTAGCCGATATATCTCTACAATCACAATGCTGTTATAAATAGATTTGTTATATCCATCACATTAGACAGATCTATCGGCTCATCGAGTATTAGATTATCACTAGAAAACATGCCCGTGCGTTGCCACGGGTGAATGTTATTTTAATCTTATTATTGTTATACGGTTTAGCTAGTATGAATTTCACTTTGGAATTCGCTTAGATATTTTTTAAGAAAATCATGAACTGCAATTAAGAGTATGACTTTCATCTTAAGTTAGCATGCGAGTTTTTTAAAAGGGATTTCTCATACGACACCTTTAATATTTCTAAGCAAATGAATTTAAAATCTGACTCAAACACGGATCTGTATTTTCAAAAGCGAACGGACTAAAAAACTGACTCCAATACGGGTGACGTACCAAAATACCAGCAAAAACATGTTCAATTTTTCATCATTTATGCCCAATTGTGATATGTAGTTTAGGATTTTAATTTATTTCAATGAATGTTATTTACAACCCGTTGCAACGCACGGGCATTTTCTTAATAAGAGGAGGTGATAAAATGTATAAAAACATAGTAGGAAATTTAATATGAATTTTCAAACATATGGATGTACTTTTAAAAAATATAATCAGTTTAGGAGAGAAAAAAATTGGAGAGGATAAGCATCATTGGTGATAAAGTGTAGAAAAACACGGTAGGAAATTACATATGTTTCTAGTTAGTATTAATTTCAAACATATGGACATACTTTTCAAAAAAATAATAATAATAGGAGGTGATAAAGTGTAGAAAAACACAATAGTAAATTACATATATTGCTGGTTTAATATGAATTTCAAAATATGGGTGTACTTTTGAAAAAAAATATAATCTGCTTTGGAGAGAAAAAGAAAAAATTATATCGACATACTTTTCAAAAAAAATAATAATAAGAGGAGGTGATAAAGTGTAGAAAAACACAATAGTAAATTACATATATTGCTGGTTTAATATGAATTTCAAAATATGGGTGTACTTTTGAAATATAATCTGCTTTGGAGAGAAAAAGAAAAATTTGGAGAGGATAAGCAGCATAAATCTGAGCGGTGATGGGAGTCGAACTCCAAACCTTTCGGCCACAAGTTTCATCACCTAACCAACTGAGAACGCGGATGGTTGTGCCATAATGTGTTGCTATTCAGTATGAATATTTTTCGGTTAGTGAGCCCACATCAATCGGAGTCCTACACGCACGGACGAAAATTAATGGAATCGATCGCTCGTGCGGATAAAACGGATGACGGACGAAATTTTTCACGGAAGCCTTCCGTATTTTTTAATTAAAAGTATAGAAGTATAGATATAGATATACAATCTCGTGCCGCATCGGTTAGGTTCGACCTACTAGATTGTTGTTGATAATATAAGTCTTGTTATGCCGATAGGTTCATGCTAGTGTTTTATCGGGGTGCTAGCCGATAAGTTATCTGGACGTTGCATCAGCTTATACGGATTGCATATACATATAAGTTGGATTTAGCCGATGATAACAAAGGTTTCACTGTTTTATCTAATCTTGTGGATTTTATGACATTGGACCTCCAGCCGATATATGCTTTAAACTTCGATCAATGCTTATTCTATCATATCATTGCTAGCCGATTGGTTTATACTGAATTATATTATTGTTATATTGCATTATCATCAGCCGATTGTCTTTATATCATTATCTACATTGGACATATAGCTGATTGCCTAAACCCTATCGCTGTCGGCTGGAACTACTACATCGGCTTGTCAGCCGATCGGCTATTTGATCTACTGTTTACATATCTTGTCAGTGTCAGGATCAAACTGACTGACACGTCCACATCTCAACAACTTTTGGACCTACATAGGAGTTAAGCAGATTTTACAGGCCAGTGTGTGTTTTTCGCATCAACAGATACACACAAATCTCAGTTTTTTTTTGTGTGTATCCTATTTCTAGAGTAGTTTCTAAATTTGCACTATATAGTTTTCCGCTGGACACAGTCAACAATGGAATTAACCATGCAAAGCTCGTCTCTCAAAATATACCTAATTGTGTTTTACTATTACTCGAGCATGTTTAGGGTCGGAGGGAGTAATTGATTGAATTACAGCTGATAAGCTATTAAAAAGTTTTAAACAAATGATATTACAACTTTTATACTTCCTTTCTTAAATGTTTAAAAGTCAGGGTTAAAAAATAGATTATAATGAAAAAAGCCAAGAACAAATTAAAACTAAGTTACAAAAATTAAAATTGGGTATGGACCAGAGGTAGAGCCGTAGAGCTAGAGAATGAGCTAACCAAGAGCTGAACTAATGTTAACTTGTTTATATCTTCAATTTTTTATGATTCTTTCAACATGTTGACTTTATAGTACAACGTGGTACGATAACCCCGTGTCCCTAGCACATGGAAATAATTGTGTCGTGACAGCTAAATAGGTCTATTCTAAAATAGCGCCAAAATATTTTTAATTTTTTAAACTGCTCGTAAATGAAAGGAATTCAATGGGTAGGATGAAAACAGTGAGGGAAATTCCTGAGCGGCTAGGGATGGGAGGGATTAAAATGGTGACAAAAATTCCCAACGCGAACGAGCCGTTTAAAATTCTAATCGTATATAAAATTTATTTTTTTAAATTTTGATCAGCATCATATAAATACAATCATCACTAAAAGTTAAATTGGGAAATATGGTTGACCAACCGAGAATCGTTTCTGTAAAGATGCCGCCGTTTCGTTTTCATCCCTCATGGGACCATGGGAGCGAATCGATCCAAGACACCATTTTGCAACAGCAGCTTCACTGCAGACGATGAGTTCTTTTTTGCAGCTCAGCCGATCGATCGACATACGCTCCACAGCACAGTCCCAGAAGTACAAAATTCTCATATGCTCCGTTCCATCATTCCATGAGGCTGTTGATGTTCTTGTACTACCAGGGAAGAAGAATATGTGATAGAAAAAAAACATCCCGGTCAATCATAGGGAAGGCAAAAGGTGAATAAGTACTTGCACACATGTTTGCTCGAGGTTTCTCTCCGTACGTTGGGCCTGGCAGGCAGCAGACAAAGGCATGCAGGCCACGCATGGGCCGTAGGCCGGCCGGCCTGTGATGGCGATGTCACGGAAGGACACTTGTTCGTCGGGGGTGTGTGTGCAGTGGCGTTTGCCACTTTCTGGAAAGGCCATCATTGCCATCATGGAACGGGTGAAAATTTGCCTTTTTCTTTTTTTTATAAGGAGGATAATTTTTACCTGGACTCTGGCCTTATTTGGTTCCCAAAAGAAAAACTTTTCACTCATCACATCGAATATTTGGATACATACATAGAGTATTAAATGTGGATAAAAGAAAAAACCAATTGCATAGTTTGTATATAAATTGCGAAACGAATCTGCTTAGGACACACTGCATATAAGCGAGTCTAATTTTGGGATTAGCTTAGCCAGGGATCCCTAACTGACACATCGCAAGTACTACACTCACAAGGTAACATCTTGTCCAGACAAATTATGACTGAAGATGTAATCGGAATGCATATGTATGAAACCATCTATCTATCTATCTATCTATCTATCTATCTATCTATCTATCTATCTATTATTCTATTATATACTAAAAGTCCATTAAACTTCCTACAATCGCTCTCAATCTGCCACGTGTTACTCCTATAAGCACTTCTAGACCGCCACATGGCACTATCTAATCTAACCGTTGATTTTCACTTAAATTGGTGGACCCGGTATATTAGACCATTAGATTAGATCTATTTTTTAAGAAAATAATCCCTTCATCTGTTGTGGGCAACAGGAGCCTCCACGTTCGATCTCATGGACTAGAAATTCTCACATTAATTGGAGAAAAAGAAAAAAACAGAGTCCATATAGGAATACAATTTATAAATAATTAAAATTCGGAATTAAAAATAAGGAATATTGAAAGAAGAGTCCATATAAGAATCCAATACGAAATTAATTAAAATTCATAATAAAAAATAAAAAATCGAAATTAGAAAAAGAAAAGAAAATAAGAGTTCACGTAGGAATACAATTTAAAATTAACTTAAATTAGGAATTAAATATAAGCAATATTGAAATAAAAGTACATATAAGAACCCAATAGTAGATTAAATAATATTCGGAATAAAAAATAGGAATATAATTTTGAAACAACTGAATTGAAAATAAAAAATCAAAAATCAAAAGAACATAATAATAAATAAAATAAATTCTGAAATTAGGAAAAAAAAAGGTTTCAACTAGGAATACAATTTATAAATAACTGAAATTGGTGATAAAAAAAATAAGACTATTAAAAGAAAAGACCATCTAAAACACATGATGAGATTAATTAAGTAACATGCCTATAGAGGAGCAGAGTGGTGGCGGTTGATGAGACATCTAAAAACTACTAATAAAACACCAAATAGAATCCTATTGACGATTAAAAGGAAAGATGACGGGCAGGTCGTGAAGTAATCAGTCAAGACGGTTGGCGGGGACTTCTAGAAAGTAAAAAAATAAACTTCAATGATAATTATATTTGATTTTTAAAATCTCAATTACAATAAAAATGAGAGGCAACGGACGGGTCGTATAGGAGTGCAATGGTAGAGCCGCTGATGGTTGGTCGGTCTTATAGAAAGTAAAAAATGAATTCCAACGATAGTTATGTTCGATTTTTACAATCCCAATGACAATAAAGATTATGCGGCGGACGGGTCGTAGAGGAGTATATGGTAGTGTTTGATGGGATTTCTAAAAATTATTAAAAACATAAAACCCAACGAGACAACAAAACTCTAAAAACCATAAGGTTCAATTTTTAAAGGTACGGGCTTCTAAAAAGTAAAAAGAATAATCCCCAATGATAATCATGTTTGATTTTAAAATCTCAATGAAAATAAAGAAGGGCGACAGCGGGTGAGCCGTAGAGGAGTACAGTGACAAAGGAGTTGACATTTTGGCGGAACTTCTAGAAAGTAAAAAAAATGAACCTAAACGATACTTATGTTCAATTTTTAAAATAGCAATGATAATAAAGAGAAGATGCAGTGGACGGTTGTAGAGGAGTATAATAGCAGCGTTTGACGGGACTTCTAGAAATTATTAAAAATAAGCCCAACAGGACAATGAACTCTAATAGTTTTTAGATCCAATTTTTAAAAGTTCCAAGGAGAATAAATAGAAACATCGGTAGATCGAGCAAGCTAATAAAAAATAATATGACATAAGTAAGGGGTAGCAACTGATGTGTCTTTTAAAAACTACAAAATTAGAAATACGACGATGATAAGGTTTGGTTTTTCAAAATCTTAAAACAACGAGATAACTATTTAATAAATTTTAAGTAAAATCATACTTAAAAAATATATAATTTTTTTGTGTTAGCCGCGCAATTGCGCGGGCCACCCAGCTAGTTATATGAATATTACAAATCTCTACTACTTTAAGAGAAGAGAGATGTCGTCTATATGCTCCTCCTCATATCACAAAGTTTAGCTCCCATACGACTTGTATAAACAAACCAGTGGGCTTGTATAAAAATCATTGGGCCTACTAGGATAAAAAGAAGTGTATTGTTCGCTCCTAAATTCCTTTGCAATGCACAAACATCTTGCTAGATTACATAAATTGAACAATTGTGTGACAATGCGAGTAGGTATTTTGGAAGGAGGACACAACTTTCTATTCAGGAATACTAGGAGAGATGGCATCCCAGCCATTCCGAGCAGTAGTATGGGTGCGACAAGCTCCTCACCATGCGTGAGACGAGTGCTACTCCCTAAACTGCGACATTTGCATGCTACCGCCCCTTCGCCTACGCCGTTGTTCATTTGCGAGTGTCTCTCGGTCGACGACATCGTCCACGCAAGAGCCCCTTGCCACGGTCCCAATGGAGGAGAAATGGAGAACCTAGACACCAACCTCACCACCACATTGACGAACCTAACACAATCCTAGCGAAACAAACGCCATTGCTAGCAAACCAGGTGGTTGTGGGCATCGGGAGCTGCACGTGGCAAGCCCATTCTAGACCACCTTCACATCTCCACTCGTTCAACCTCTACCACTTATGCTCTAGTGAACTCGCCACCAACGACATCACCATCGCTGCCACAGGCACATGCTACACAGGATGCTACCACAAAACAACAAGAAGTAGACGTCGCATTATAGCAAGAGCTGGTTGGAGCTAGCAGAACGAGAAGGTGAAGAAGTAGGCGCCGATGCCAGAGGTGAAGATAACCAAGTCAATCTCGGAGGCGATGAAGGAGTCGGCGGCGAAGGACACCAATGATGGCATCACTTAAATAAAAACCAATAGTAATTAATCTCGCAGGGTTAAATTTCTTGCTCTGCCACTGCTAACGGGGTATTAGCTAGTTTTGCCTGTACCAGATCTGGATAGGGTACTACGTTTGGTACATACCTAACCTGGTATAGTTCCATTCAAACAACATGATGTGGTATAGTATCCCTTATTTCTATATGTTATTGGACAAACAAAAATATGTTGTATATTGTATAGTAATGGTACGTAGGCAATAAAAACTGGTGACGGATATACCAATCTTACGAGCATCATTTTCATAAAGGGACAATTTGAACCATGCCACATAAATTTTGCAAAATTTGTGATATGCCACCCTAACCCACATGTCATTGACTCATGTGGGTCCTACATGTCATTGAGATACGGGTGACATATCTCAAATTTTGCAAATATAGGGTGGCATGGTTCCAACAAACCCTTTCATAAAAGGGTTACTATCTCTTACGTTTTCAGGCGTAATCATATTTAAAAATTCCAAGTTTTTTAATTTATCTCGATAGTTCAATTGGTAAATTTAGAAATTTCCGACCGACTAAGAACAGTTTCCATGGAAATAATATCGTTTCTGGTCATTTAATTTCATGCCACATTTAACTGTTCAAACAAGTTTAGAGGAAGCGGGGAACAAATTAAGCTCTAGACGATCCGAGGTGAGAATTAAGGCCTCACGCAGGAAGACAGTAGTGCAGTACAGGATGAGACGAGAGAGGCGTAAAGCATACTCCCTCCATTCCATATATATATATATATATATAATCAAATCCTGTCTATGAATGCGAACAAGTATTTATCCAGATTATATTCAGGATTTAATTCTTTTGATCTCGAGACGGATGGGGCAGCTACTCGCTAGTGCGTGGGATGGGACGACACATCTACCGCATCAGCGATTTGCTGCTGCAGCAGCAGCTAGCAGTACACGCAGAGATGACATCCATGATCCATCCATGGAAGCAGAGAGCCATTCATTCATTCCCATCTGCCCATCCTGCGGTTCTCTCCTCCCATCAGGAGAGAGACCACATATACCATACCGTACCTGAGACTCTCTCTCACAATAATCACACAAGTGAACGAAGAAGAAAAACTATACAGTACTTGTATCATGTCATAGGCCTCGCCTCTCGCTCGCCGTTTCGTTCGGCCGGATGCATGGGCCGCATATGCCTCCCACCGCTTTGTCCCCCCAGCTCCCCCGTACTACCTACGCACGCACACGGCAGCTAGCGCGCCCCGATCGAACGCGCCGCCCGCGCGGCTATTGATTGCTCGCGCGCGCGCGCTCGCATTTTCTGGTACGCGCGCGGCCGATCGGCCGCTCGCGCGCACATCTCCGCTAGCTGCACCCTGCACGCGACGCGCGGACGCCGGTCGGTCGGTCGGTGCAGCCGGCAGGGCGCGAGCGCGGGGGGACGGACGGCTGGGATCCATCGCGAGCTAGGACGGGAGACTATACCACCACGTACGGAGGCGGAGGGGACGACGGACCACGTATCCGGCCGGCCGTCCGGCGGGGCGGGCCATGCATGGGCCACCACCATCGTCCATGCTGCCTGCCTGCCTGCGCTCTACACGGCTACTGCACAATATGGCGGCCCCCTAGTCCGCCGGCCATCCTGCACGTACCACGTACGCATGCACTACCCACCACCGATCACGCAGTAAAAGGTTATGCAAAGTAACAGAAGCTACCTGTAACGAGCTAACGACCGACGACGAAGCAGAGCGGCGGCCAAGTCTTTAATTAGTTAGGGTATCTCGATTTTGATTCGACCAGTCCGATCACTATAAAAAACGTTTTTTCTATACAAGCCCCTCGTTAGATTCTAAACGGTACATAACTGATTGCGTCTGGAAAAATCGTCCTTCCATTTTACATGCGAATCCTCAAGAGGACCGCACGCGAAAATCGATTTTTACTTTTTCCGTTCGATTTGCTCTGTTACAAATACAAGTCTGACAGCTATAATATGTTGTCCTGCGGTAAAATCAATTTTATGTTCACGCGGTAGATGCTCTTAGTCTTATACTAGAGATCGATGAACACCTCAATTAGGCCCCATTTAGTTCCCCAAAAGTTTTTCCCAAAAACATCACATCGAATATTTGGACACATGTATGGAGTATTAAATATAAAATAAAAGAAAAACTAATTGCACAGTTAGGGGGGAAATCGCGAGACGGATCTTTTGAGCCTTAATTAGTCCATGATTAGCCATAAGTGCTACAGTAATCCACATGTGCTAATGATGGATTAATTAGGCTCAAAAGATTCGTGTCGCGGTTTCCAGGCAAGTTATGAAATTAGTTTTTTCATTCTTGTCCAAAAACCTCTTCCGACATCCAGTCAAACGTTCGATGTGACAACAAAAAATTTTCATTTCGCGAACTAAACAGGCCCTTAATCAACTTGGCATGATGGACCACGAACATCGGAACACAGTGAGTAGGAGCTAGCTAAGCTAAGCTAGCTATGTTGCCTTTGGACCAGGACCACTACGCGCTACTCCAGTCGGTTCCATAATTCTTGATGTTCTGGACAAGATTGAGATCAAGCTTTTATAACTTTAATTATCAATAACTTAAAAAATAGCCGGTATTTAGTTTAAAGGCACTAGAAAACATATACATATGTTTATTTTATAAAGTCCTATAATAAAAGTAAACATGCATTTAGTTATTGTATATATTATAATAGAAAAACAGTCAAAGATATATTTTGAAACCGTGTTATCATTTAAAACATCAACCGAAATTATAGAACCAGGGGGAGGGAGTACGAAATTAACCGACGTTGAAACTAGAACCCGGCCGGCCGCCCGGTTGGCCGTTGGCCCGCCCTAGCGAGGGCCATGCACGCATGCAAGGATAGATCACCGATGTTGACGCGTGCATGCATCCATCCATCCATCCATCCATGCACGGAAACGGATGGGGGCACTTGACAAACAATCATGCGTACGTGCAGGCCCGAGCGCCGCGCGCGCGCGTACGTACGTACGAGCGGCCGGTGGTGGTGGCCGGCGCGCGCATGGGTACGTGCTAGCTAGCTCTCGCCCCCGCGCCAGTACAGAATACGGAATCGATCGGTGGACGACGACGACGACGACGAGGGGGAGCTAGCTACTAGCCCAACCCACACACTGAGGCTGTTTAGTTCTAAACTTTTTCTTCAAACTTTTAACTTTTCCATCACATCAAAAACTTTTGGTACACACACAAACTTCCAGCCTTTTTGTCACATCGTTTCAATTTGAACCAAAATTCCAATTTTGGCGTGAACTAAACACAGCCTGACTGACCGATCGATCGATGGACCGACCGACAAAATCAATGCCAAGCAGCGCGCAGCTCGCATGTCGGCGTCATCGTCTGGGCCCCCGGCCGGCTGCCGAGGGAGAGAGAGTTAAGCCAGCCAGCCATGTACCCTACATTGAATTGGCCGCAGGCCGGCCGGCGAGCTGCAGGCGGCGAGTGGTGTGGTGGCGCCGGCGATCGAGGCAGAGTAAATTGCATGAGACGCGCGTCAAAGTTAGCGCAGGGAGCTGAGACCACTGACGACCACACACACGCACCGGCCGCCCGCCCGGCGCCCACTGCTGCTGCAGCTAGCAAGCTAGCCTGAAGATTGATTGATGAAAATTCTCGGGCGGATGATGAAAGTTAACGTAGTACGCGCTGTCATTCTCGCCATGTGCGAAATCGGCGGAGGATTTATTGCCGAGGTGATCGGGTTTGGCAGACAATGTGCGTGTGTGTGCCTGCCTACGCTGTCAGAGCGGCCGGGGAGGATAAACTGGCCGGCGCAAGCTGCAGCTGTGTACAACATGGAGGAAATGAAATTCACTTTGCTACTGCGCTGCAAATGCTGCATCCTGCGTGCCTCTGCAGGGGAGCCATTCAATTAACTTGAAAGATAGTACAATGAATTTGGCCAGGAGAACTAACTAGCTTGCTTGTCTTAAACACAGGATAATAATATGCGTGAGATCAGCTTGTGTGTCATCAGCTGATGATGCTAAAAATGGCATGGCGTGGAAGTTTGCGCTGTGACATGCGTGAGAGTCGATCTAGATCAGCATGCATTGCACACTTGCACACCATGAAATTAATTTCTTTTTTTTTTGTTGCTACTCTATTCTGTCTGCAGGTAGATGTACGTATAAGAGCTTCTAACAGATATGCCCGGGATTTCTCTCAACCGTAAAAAGGAATAAATTTCTAACGATGTGCCAACACTGGTTTTATAACGCTGCAACTTATAAAATATATGCATAAATAGATTATATTATATTCCATTATGTATTAATCTCTGTTCTCAACATCAGAAGCACTTACGGCTGATAATTTACTAAAAGACATTGCCATGCGATTGGATCTGTTGCTTATGCAGGAATGCCTTTGAAGATGCTACTCATCTAGCAAGAATGCCCTTTCACAGCTATGGTATGGAACAAAAATTGCCTTTGGCAAGGACATACTGCCTATACCTTCAGAGCTCATCTTGCACCTTCAAAATTGGTGGGAATCATTATGCAAGGTAAGCCTATAGCACAAGGAAGCTAATTCTTGGAGACCTTGCAATAACGTGGTGGAATATTTGGCTAGAACGAAACAGAAGAATTTTCTGTCACTCTTCACAAGACGAGAACCAGGTGGCCTCCTTAATCAAGGAAAATATAAGCCAAATTAATTTGTCCAGATGTTAAATACTGTTGTTCTTTAAGTCGCTTGTATCCTGAGGTTTTTTTGCCTATTGGCAAGCCTCTTCGTTCGACCGCTAGACGGTCTTTGCATTTCTGTTATATATTCTGACCTTTTTATTCCCTCAATATATTCGGCAAGTCTTGCCGCTTTCGTTTCAAAAAAAAAAGACTAAGGGTCTGTTTGGAGGAGCTTTAGATTATGAGAAACAGCTGTTGTTAGCCAGCTTCTGAGAATCTGGAAAAGCTCTGAAACCCAGCTTCTCCAGCTTCTGGCTTCTTAGTTCATTTTTCAGAATCTGTAACTACATTTCTCAGAAGCTGTGGACTGTTTGGGGCAGCTTCTAGCAGAAGCAGCTTTTGGAAAAAGCTGCAGCTGGGACAAGCTCCCCCAAATAGGGCCTAAGTTTGTTTTAGCTTCTTGATTTAGCTATAAAATATCTTGTTTTACGTAAGCACGCTTTCTAAACTATCAAAGGTATGCTCTTTTTTTAAAATATATATAGAAAAATCTTATAAAAAGTCAAATATATCTACTAGTTAAGTTTATATGACTTAATAATCAATTAATCACACGTAATGGATCTTCTCACTTTGTGTTCCAGGGATACATCCCCGCTGAATCGAACTCAGCCTGTATCAATATCCAATAACTTAAATTTATGTCTTATTCTCTTCTTTTGTGAAACAAATAATGTTCTAAACTAACTTAAAAAATATACTGTTTTAAATCCTCGCTGATATGAAAAAAAAGAGAGATCTATATAAGCATACAAATGTATCTAGATTAATTCAACAAATAATAAAGAAAACAAACTAGAAGTTGCAGCTCATTTGTATTAATCAAATTCAATTTCCCCTATATTATGCAAGTTAGTTAGAGCTCAAATATTGGTGAGAGTATATACTATTCAACGACGCACATTTCATTTTGTTTCTAAATAATTAGAAAGTACTGAGGGTTAAAGTTTTACCTTGTCATGATGAGAGTGGCCACGCAACATGAGTTGTGACCATCATGGTATTGAATGTTATATGGCTGAGCAGTGGTGAGAAAAGGACAGAGAGGGGGGCATCATCAATCATGTATATTCTTGCTACATGCATTAATGACACAATGTATTTTGCGCTGGTGACTTTCTATTTGCATGAATGTTGGGGTGAGATATGAAGAGAAAGCTAGCTAGGGTTCTTATTTTGGTGTTAAATAAGAGAGGAAGGAGTTGTGTGTAGTGCAGTGTCTGCTGTTGGGCTAGAACTGTTCGATACTCCATCTTGGTAGCATCTTTGCACATCTATTTCCACAGATTTAAATAAAATCAATGTGGTCCAGGATGATATATTAATATTGAAGTTGATATTATTGAAAAAAAGCCAATTAACTAATTCAGTATTTACTTTCGAATAATGTTAAGGCATACTCATCATTTGAGGGGTGAGGTTTTTTATGTATTTCTTATAATAATCAATCAAAGGGGATGCACAAAATACCTTTTCTCATGATATATTTTTAATGAAATAAAAACAAATCATATGAAAACTTATCTCTAAATATAAGTATTTTTGGAAAGTGTCAGCAAAAGTGGACGACCAATTAATGTTACTAAATTTTGCATACCACCATGAAAAGTGGTGCTACATATAGTAGCATATAGTGTTATTGTTCATGATAATGTGTCGTAACTGCGTAAAGCAAAATTTATTTTTTGAATTACAGAAATTAGTAAATAACTTAAAAAATATTATAGAAAAGCTATAATTAATAATTCAGCCTATGAAATTCTTACATATAAATCATAGAGTTGAGATATCAGATATCTCATAGGAGTATTTACCAAGAGAACTTCTATATTTTCTTGAGTGAGAGGGAAACATCTACTTAATTAAATGCTAACAATATAACTGTTAAGATTCACTCGTCAAAGGTAGAATTATCATTGGAGATACAGTTTTAACATGCAAAATCCTTAATTTACAAAAAAAAAGCATCCCCACACAAATAGAAAAATCATTGTACGATCATAATTGCAATGAGGGCAACGGACTGCAATGAGAGTCCCTACTTTCACACTTGGAACCTGCAATTAATCTACAAAAGGCATGCTTAACAGTGTTTACCATGTCATCAATAGATAGCACACTTATGAAGCCTCTCATACAACTATTAAGTCTATAGGAACTAACCCTTATAATATTATCCCCACATGCCAGCAGACCGCCACCACCACATTGGGATCGTTGTAGGATTTAAGCCAGTTTCGCATCACCAAGTTCATTAGGCGCACTTGCACTTTGGATCTCATAACCGAGATTGTTGTTAGTCTTGCGCCAACCTCGATAGCCAATGATCTAGGTAAACGCCAACCTTTCTAGCCAACAACCACAACCTAATTAACCTCATTGGCCCCTACCTAGATCTGGCGCCCTTAACACTGTTTGTTGTTGGATTTGTAGCTAGCTAGTGACCTTGGTTGCTATGAGATCACTTTGACCTCTTGGTATTCACACCCCCGCCTCATTGTCTCCTAGACCTGACACCCTTGACATTGCTAGCCACCATATCTCTTGCCATCGACCACAGCAGGCTATGATCCTATAGTTGTTAATCTTGCCAGCCACTGATCTAGCAGCTCCAAACTTAATCGGAGCTTGATTCGTCTGTTCGAAACTACATTGTCGGCACGAGCAATCGTCCAGGTTTATAAAAAAAATAACCTTGTTTCCATCATAATGCTTCTTAATTCTCGTACAATTTACAATCCCTCAGTAGAGAGAGGACACCCCTACCTCTCTTTTATGTCTCCTCTAGCATAGATTTTTGTTGAGTTATCATTACTATGGGTTGTACTTATGCGTGTTGTACATGACTTAAGTAAGCGGTAGGTGATTGTGAAAAATTTCTTGTAGAGCTGAAAAAAGGGAAAGAAATATGAGTTTAAGTTACCTCTTCTATTTTGCAACCCTAAGCACGGGCCTTGCACCTTCTCCTTGTCCCACGTGACTACAGCCCTCTCCATTCTCTTATTGTTTTTCCTAACTATGTACATTTTATCCAATCTACACATATAGAAGATCTTGAAAGTTTGACTTGTATGTCTAAAACTGGGAAATTATTTTTACACATCAAGGACACATCTACTACATGTTTTTGTGACAGCTAGAGAGTACATTTTTGAATTTCTTTGTGCTAACTTTACAAATTAAAACAAAAAAAAACATATCATCAATTCTAAACCAAAATGCAACAAAAGATCACAGCAATTGGGCTTACGAAAGATCCTAACGAGCCGTTGGGCTTACGAACCGGTACTAAAGACACCGAGAGATTTGGGTTTTTGGCCAACCGAGCAAAGATCGGTTCTCCAGTAGTGCACGTTCCTCGAACCACCGAAACCAGAATCCCCTTCATTCTTCCCTCAATTATAACCCGCGCGCCATCCAATAATGAAGACGGATAATGATTTGTTTTTGACACTCCATCCCCATATTCTCCCCCCATCCCTCTCAACATATACTACACACCTCACCATCTTTTGGTCGTCACTTTCATACTCCATTCTCTCTCTAAAACAACCATCCAACCAGAACCAACTAGGTAGCTAGAGAGGGAGGGAGGAGAGAAAAAAAGAAACAAACAAAAGAAAGGGAGGAAGAGAAAAAAAAACTAGAGATTCATTCAACTAACAAGCCCGCAGCAGCTAAAGCTAAATATAGGAGCTAGGAAAGAGAGGAGAGGAGGTCGCCGACGCAGCAAGAAGAGAGAGAGAGAGAGAGAGAGAGAGAGAGAGAGAGAGAGAGAGAGAGAGAGAGAGAGAGAGAGAGAGAGAGAGAGAGAGAGAGAGAGAGAGAGAGAGAGAGAGAGAGAGAGAGAGAGAGAGAGAGAGAGAGAGAGAGAGAGAGAGAGAGAGAGAGAGAGAGAGAGAGAGAGAGAGAGAGAGAGAGAGAGAGAGAGAGAGAGAGAGAGAGAGAGAGAGAGAGAGAGAGAGAGAGAGAGAGAGAGAGAGAGAGAGAGAGAGAGAGAGAGAGAGAGAGAGAGAGAGAGAGAGAGAGAGAGAGAGAGAGAGAGAGAGAGAGAGAGAGAGAGAGAGAGAGAGAGAGAGAGAGAGAGAGAGAGAGAGAGAGAGAGAGAGAGAGAGAGAGAGAGAGAGAGAGAGAGAGAGAGAGAGAGAGAGAGAGAGAGAGAGAGAGAGAGAGAGAGAGAGAGAGAGAGAGAGAGAGAGAGAGAGAGGCGAGAGGCCGGAGAAGGCGGAGGCGCGCGCGGCGTTGCGGCCGGCAGCGGCACGAAGTGACGCAGAAAAGCTTCGTCGTCGTCCCACGGAAAGGGTGCGTGCGTGCGTGTACTTTGGCCTCCTCGCCGTACTAGCTAGCTAGCTACCTCTCTCTCTCTCTCGCAGTTGGATCCAATGGCTTTTCTTAACTTGTTTTGCTTCTTCCGTTTTCTTCTTCTTGTTCTTTATCGTCCTCTTTCCCTCTTAATGTTTGATTTCAAGCTTGCTTCGATCTTGGTGTTCTTGATTTATAATGTTATTAATCAGCTAATTAAGTCTAAGCGTTTGTGGAGGAGTACTGATCCAAGAAACATGAATGTTTACAGTCGGTTGGGTCATCTTTAATTAATTTCTTATTACTTCACTACTGTTCAGATATCTAGATGAACACATGTACGCAACCTCGCTATGACTCTTGAGAACCCAAACCATCACTCTTGCAAACAAGAAAAGGGAATAAATAAATATCTGTGACATTTGGAATTTGATGACGAACATATTTTTTTCTTGTTGCTTTGAAGAAAAATTGCGGTTATATATTTTTCTAGGGTGATTTAATTTGCTTCCTATATTTGTACGTAGAGGAGCAATAATCAGATTAATGATAATAATCTTGATGATCCATGCCTGTGAATTAAACGGATTTAGCAGGGACATAAAAAAATATGATTCATTTCCTTGTAAGTTTCTTCGATTTCCTAGCTACACCAAATTTGCCATAAATGCAAAAACCCTCACCGACCCTCCGGCTTCTTCTCTCCGGTAATTCTTGAAATTCTGGATCTCGTGTAGTTGCTCCAGGATCAGAAGCCGGATCGATCGATCGATGGCGGCCTCGTCGTCGGCGTCGTCGTTGCCGCTGTCGTCCGGCTCGGTGATCACCGTCTCCTCGTCGCCGGCGGCGGGCGCGAGCTCCGGCGGCGGCGGCGGGACGGGGTCGCCGTGCGCGGCGTGCAAGTTTCCTGCGGCGCAAGTGCCAGCCGGACTGCGTGTTCGCGCCCTACTTCCCGCCGGACAACCCGCAGAAGTTCGTGCACGTGCACCGGGGTGTTCGGCGCGAGCAACGTGACCAAGCTGCTGAACGAGCTCCACCCGTACCAGCGGAGGACGCGGTGAACTCGCTGGCGTACGAGGCCGACATGCGCCTCCGCGACCCCGTCTACGGCTGCGTCGGCGTCATCTCCGTCCTCCAGCACCAGCTCCGCCAGCTCCAGCAAGAGCTCTCCCGCGCCCGCTTCGAGCTCTCCAAGTACCAGGTCACAAATCACAATCACTAAATCAATTATAGCTAGCTAGCTAGTGTTTGTTATGTGTAGCTTGATCTGATCGTGTGGTGTTTGTGTGATCTTGTGTCAGGCGGCGGTGGCGGTGTCGTCGTCGAACGGGCAGGCGGCCGCGGGCGGCGATGGCGGATCACTTCATCGGGAGCGCGGTGCAGCCGAACTGCACGCAGAACTTCATCAGCGGCGGCGGCGTGGCGGCGGCGGCGATCGGCGTCGGCGGGGGGCGGGCGGTGGGTTCGTGAACGACCACCACCAGTTCTCCGCCGTGCAGATGCTGACCAGGAGCTACGACGGCGAGAGCGCGGTGGCGAGGCTCGGCGGCGCCGTGAACGTGAGCGGCGGCGGCGGCGGTGGCGGCGGCTACGAGTTCGGGTACTCGTCCGCCATGGGCGGCGCCGGCGGGCCGATGTCCGGGCTCGGGCCGCCTCGGCGGCGGACGTTCCTCAAGCCCGGCACCGCCGGCGGCGGCGACCGGCCCACCGCCGCGCAGTAGCCGCGGCGGCATGTTCAGCTTCGATCTTTGCATTGGGCAGGTTAGTTCTATTAATTCACCTTAATTTTTGCTTAATCCAAATTATGCGTGCATTAGGTTTTCTTAATTCTGGGATTATATATGCACGCATAGATTCTTCAATCCTCTCTCAATCTCATTCATCTATATTTGTTTGTCATTGAATATATTTGAATGGTTAATGAAATGCTAGTAAAATCAAGTTAGCTAGCTATGTGAAATGTTGAGAGCTAGACTGCTAAACTATGTGATGCATTGCATGCATGCCATTCAATATCGGTACAATTAATTCCCTACAGTGAAGAAATTACATTGGCATTGTTTGAATGTCCTAGCTATAGCTAGGTAGGATATACATAAGTATAAATTAATTAAGACATATAGTATGTGAAGTTGTGAACCCATCTACACTACACATCTCTTTCAATTAGTTTTCAGGTTTATTTTGGTACAGTATAAAAACCAGTATAAAAAGATCGACTATCCCCGTCCTACAGATGATTCCTCTCTTAATTTGGATCGAAGTACGTGTAGAGAAGCAAGCCCTGGCAGGCCTGACTACGGATCTTTTAATTGGTGGATAGTGTGTCTCATTACAGAGATAGACAGTACACTGTTTGCATGATTAGGAACAAGCCACTACAAATCATATGTTTGAACAGTAGTATCTGAAAACGTACTTCACTTATGACAGGCATGTGCTTTTCGTTCTGTCTTTTCAGAATTCAGATTAAATTTTGCACCTGTAAAGAATTGAACCTGCCTAATTGGATCATCTGATCTACTGTGCAGATTGTTATATTAAAATTAATCTATCCTAAAATCAAAATCTAAAATTCAAACTCATCTTTGGAGTATAATCAAAATATTTACCTATAAGCAGGGTCATAATTTTTGGAACAAAGGGGATTTTAATTTGGAACATTGCGTGTAATAAGGGCATATTCTTATAGTACTACTCTGCAAGCTGGACAAAATTACTACTTAAATTCTGATATGTGTAGACTACTCGGTATTTCATGCCATGCCATGCAAGTTCCAGCTGAAGCCTGTGTAGCACAAAGAAAAAAAATATAAAAATAAAACTGAAGATACAGAAGTGTATATTGGTACATTTTTTTTAAAAAAAGAATTTTGCTGCTACGTACAGAGCTGCACATAGAGGCCTTGTTTAGTTCCCAAGACAAAAAATTTTAACCTATCACATCGAATGTTTGGACATACACATATAGTATTAAATGTGGATAAAATAAAAAACTAATTGCACAGTTCGCGTGTAAATTGCGAGATGAATCTTTTAAGTCTAATTGCGTCATGATTTGACAATATGGTGTTACAGTAAATATTTGCTAATGATGGATTAATTAGGCTTAATAAATTCGTCTCGCAGTTTCCCTGGCGCAATCTGTAATTTGTTTTGTTATTAGACTACGTTTAATACTTCAAATATGTGTCGCGTATATCCGATGTAACAATTAAACCCAAAATTTTTTCTCCAACTAAACAAGGCCTGAATTGATAAAAAATGATACTCCAACGTCGTACGGTATATATATGCGCCAGCGTACATTTTGATATGCACGCGTGCGTACGCATGAGCCAACGTACGGCTGGTCATGGTCGGCCTGCTGGTCACAAGACTTCTCTCTCTCTCTCTCTCTCTCTCTCTTTTTGGTTATCTTCATGTACTGTGGAACATCAATTAAACACTTGAATTAATTAAACTGGTAGTAACATGGATCTAGTGACGTACAAAATAGTACTTCTCCAGTCATAAATATTTGACGTTTACATATGGCAAAATTTTATACAACTTAAGCGTTCCAACCATTAATTTATATATTAGAACATGGTTATAAAATTTTATAAGCTTATGGTACTATGATAGTACATTTTTAGACAAACATATAAATACTATTTTCTTAAAACTAAGCATTTGAGGAATTGTTGATAGTTAGAATTTTTGAAAGTTTGATCAAATGATGCGCTAAAAAAATATTTATGACCCGAGGAGTAAATTTTAATAGTCGTGCGCATCAGTCAACTTCTACATTTTGCGGACAGTATGATAATTAATTGATTTATTCTTCATGGATGCTACTCCAGTACACGTAAATATATAGGGGCATATAGATTTTTTTCAGTATAGGTAGCATTAATTCTTCAATAGAACAACTGATGAAGCAGTTTAATTAATTAGTGATCAATTTTTTCTCCATTTTTCTGACACCCTATTAATGTAACTTTCTGGCACTTATATATATCCCAGGTAAATGAATTGAGGACAATAACCAAGAGCTGAAGACTAAACTGGTGAATTACTATTAATATCCTAAAGACCCTTAGCTAGGAGGGCTTGTTTACCACCACTTTACATGCAGAAGAAAATGTGTTGTTACATTAGCAAATACTGCTTGTTTCATTTGTTCATGTTTATCTCTTTTTTTTTTCTCCGTTCACAGAGACGAACCATCATATATATATGTACTATCTTTAATTAATTAATTAGTGTGGCTTGCTGCATTTGATTGTGATTTAGACTGTTTTCAAGCTAGTCCCTGACTTAATTTTTCAACATATATATACACCCTGCATGCATTCATATATACATGGTTTACATTTACGGAGTTGAGCCCGAGCAAATCTAAATACATTGGGTACATTAATTTACTACTAAAATTTTACTCACACGAAAGGTACATGCTCATTACTCACACGATGAATTATTTATATATACTAATATATACAGCTAGCTATAGCTTTGCATCCATGGAGATATATAAATCCTGAGTACTGTACATGGCTATTGACTTTCTGCAAAAAAAAAAAGAAAAAAGAAGTTGATCTAGAGGCAGAGCTAAACAAGCACACACACATAATGCTTCCATCTGCATACTCACTCCATGGTCCATATATGCACTTTGCTTGTACCAGAGCTAGGAGTAGTAGGTGTGTGCGCATGCATGCATATATACAGCACTGATATGAACACACGAGACAGGCACTGCAGCAGCTCAGGCATGCTCCTACAAGAGCCTAGCTAGGGCAATTGGGCAAGTTGTAGTGTGTGGCATGCATGCACCACTGCACCAGAGCAATGTAAAGTTCAATTCGACCGATTTTCTCTTTACACAGGTCAGTGTGTAGAACTGTAGATTGGTGTATATATAGTTAGAGTTATAAATGTTGTAGTTTTGTATTTAACATGATATGATACAAAACATGTAGTTTTGTGATAATTTTTTTAGTAAACGTAGTTTGGTGATCTTCTACCTTAAATATCTAATTTGATTATAGATCTATAGTTTTGTGATACACCTTTTTAAATATATAGTTTTGTGATAGTTTGATCAAAGTATATTTAGCTTTGTGAACTTTACTCAAATACAAAGTATGGAGTTAATTATAGAAGATAAAAGGTGCTCTTGGGAGCAATCCTTGTACTTCTTCCCTCCTATAATAAATTAATTTTTAGTCCTTTCTATTTATCCAAAATAAGTTTAACTTTAAGTAATCATTACTTTAGAATTTGTAAAAGTATAGTATAAATATATCGGGAGTAGATAAATAGATGAATAATTGTGTTGAGATTTGATAAAATGGGGGATAATATAGTCTTTTAGGTTTTGTATGGATATGTGTAGGACGAGAAAATGAACTTATTTTGGGATGGATGTAGTAGTATATTTTACAGTAAATTTCCAAACTATTACAAAGTTACATATTTAAATATTTGTATCACATAACTATAAATTTGATGCCAAATTTATCACAAAACTACAAATTTAAGGCATCGTATCACATACTATAGATTTAGTGATGAAGTACGTTATCAAAGAACTAGATATTTTAGAGTTTATATCTATATCATAATGAGATTATAAAAGTTATAGTTTTGTCATAAAACTGATGTTTAAATCTATAGTTTTATGATATACGTTACATGAAATATGTAAATTTAGGAAAAATATGATGTTAAATATATAGTTTTGTGATACATGTTATTACATATGTAGTTTTGTGATATATTGATCAAAATATCTATATCATATATCTTTTAAATCCTTTCTCCATTTCCAAATAGCACCATTTTAACTTTAAGTCTTAACAATATTTAAATGGAAAGCTTACGACGAACCAAAGACGACTCAAGCTTAGAGTGGAACACACCTGAGAATATAATGTTTTCAGTATTAGTTCATAAGATTTTCTCTTTAAAAAAGATAAATTGTTAAAGTTTATACATGAATGGTAAAAGAAAGAGAGTACTCACATAAAGTACTACTCCCTCTGTACCAAAATATAAACATTTTTAACTATGAATCTGGATAACTGTGTTCAGATTTATAGCTAAAAATTGTTATATTATGGGACAGAGGTAGTAGTCATATAGAACCGTTCAAAGACACGAAAATGTACTTCCTGGACCAAACACGCATAATTTTAAGCCTTCATGCATGAATCTGTCCAGATCGTAGAGGACAGTACTAAAAAAAAAATGTGTTTGAGAGGCGCATTGTGCGCGCATTGATTATACAGTGGCAGCGCAAGAGAGGCAAGAGTATGCTGAATCGCTGATCAATGGATGCATGCACGAGGTCAGTCTCCCAGGCTTTGCACCATGAATGATGATATTCCCATATTCCCATTTGCACATATATATTTGACCGTTTCCTCGTTGGAGCTTGCTCTCCTGCACAACAGTGTGCGCATTGTGTTGCAACACCGGCTGTTTTCTTTCGTCCTTTCGCAGGGATCAGTACTTGTGTTGGACAGGAAGAAGGGGGAGACAGACACCACCAGACCCCGGCCCGGCCCCTACCAACAATATCCCATTCATGCAGCCTTTTCATTGCGTCAACTCTCTGTCAAATCTCCTCATCTTGTCACACACGCAGAAATGAGAAAGAAAGGGTGAGCACAAGGCTACAAGGAGAAGAAGATGTACTCATACATCTGTAGGGTAGGGATGTAAGTGGGGCGGGGAAGCAGGTTTTTTTAACCCGTTTATCTCAGTTCTAGTTTATTTTTTCTTCTAAATTTTATACTATCATGTTAGAAATGAACTAGTAATTAAGCGGGTTTTTATGCGGGTAGCGGGACTACCCACTTGCATATCCCTACTGCAGGGAGATATCAGGCAGGCATACGTGCACTAACCCTCGTATATATCGTCATCGTGTAACAGTGTAACACTTGCTTGCTACTGTACTCCCTTCATATCGAAAAAAAATTAGAATATAATGTGACCTATTCTAAGACAACAAAATAGAACAAATACCTTGCTCAGATTTATTGTGTTAGGATAGGTCACATCCATGCGCAACTAGCCTTTCTTCGGAGACATACATCCTCTACGTTTTAAAAAGAATAAATTTGCAAGGATAAATCTCTGGACAAATAGTTTGTTCAGATTCATTAGTAGAAATTGATTTTTTCTAAGACAGAGAGCTGTTTAGATATGTACACTATATATAGCTCGCTAATCTAAGCGCAGCGTAGCGGCAAACGGGCCAGATCGAGCGTGTGGATCGTGATTCGTGATCGATCGATCGATCGATGAATGATGCCAGTGAGACACACTCAAGTCACGCATGTACTTGTGCCTGACTCGATCCACGTGTTACTGTCTGTAGCCTTTTCGTGGATTTGGCCATGGAGAAAAGGCTACAAGGAAAAGGAAACGAAAAGTGAGCCATGGAGCCTTTTGGTAGTAGGATGTGCACTGGGAATTGGGCATCCATCGATCAGGAGCTTCCTGAACTCTATGGCAGTTAATCACCTGAAATTATTCATTATTCCCAGTTAATCAGCGATAACAAGAGCAGCAAGTATATAAATGGACAGTAGTAACCGGCCGCCAGGGCTTGTAGATAAGAGCAAGTTTAATAGTATAGCCAACTAGTACTAACTCCAATTCATCTATAGCCAATCTAATAGCTCATTCATGCAATAGTTACATACTAATTCCTCTGTTTCACAATGTAAATCATTCTAGCATTTCCCACATTCATATTGATGCTAATGAATCTAGACAGAGCATCAATATGAATGTGGGAAATGCTAGAATAACTCTATCTAGATTCATTAGCATCAATATGAATGTGGGAAATGCTAGAATGACTTACATTGTGAAACGGAGGGAGTACACTATTAATACCTGGTTCACCTGTCATACATATACTTCGTCTTGGAGTTCATATACTACAGCTGGCTACAAATCTATAGCCCGCTACTTCTCTCTTCATTTATCTTCTTAAAATATGTTTTCAGTTGGCTTATAGCCTGCTATTGTACCTGCTCTAATGCGGATAGTATACCACGCAGCAGTTTGGTCACAGCAGCGAGCCTAGCTAGCCAGCCACTGTTTCTGGCGACTGAGGTAGTCTAATCGATCATCTGATGCAGATGTATCTACATCTGCATCAGCATGCGACTGCACTGTCGCCACACAGCAGGAGCAGCAGCACATGGATTTAGTACTCCTTGCTTGTTAACTGCAGGATCGATCGATCCATTATTGTCAGCTACTAGCCTCAATGAATTAATACTGACTGTTGCGTTCCCAAGTTTCAGGCTGGCAGTCAGCAGTCAATGAATTCTACGTACGGCAAATCACCTCCCATGCATGTTCACCGTAATTAAGGCTGTGTTTAGTTGATTGCAAAGTTTGGATTTTGGTTGAAATTAGAGATGATGTGACTGAAAAGTTGTGTGTGTATAACATGTTGATGTGATGGAAAATGACTGAAGTTTGGATCCAAAATTTGGATCTAAACACAGCCTAATCAGGATTTCTTGGATTAATTCTGAAGTACAACGCGGACACAGTCGGACAGATTCATAGAGTACTCCATGGCATTGAAAGGCAGATCAGTATATGCAGGGGAGGTGGTGCCAATTGTGCGGGGCCGAACGTCGGCGACATGGGCACGGCGGAACTGGGCCTAGGGTAGCTTGGGCCCGAGCCCTACTCATACAAAAATTTTTAGTGGACTAGTGCCTATATATTTTTCAGATTTTGTCAATCCTCCACAACTCAGCTGACATGCATGACATCGCGCATACTTCTTCCTAATAAGGCCGTGTTTAGGGCCAGTTCATTTTGATGCCATTTTCAACCTTACCAAGTTTTAGTAAAGTTGTCAAAAAAATGGCTACATTTAGTTTCCTGCCAAATTTTGGTAACTATATAAGAAATCCTGCCAAAATTTTGGCAACTATGCCAAAACAATGCCAAAATTTGGTAAGGTTTTTTTTAGCATCAAAGTGAACAGGCCCTTAGTTGCAAAATTTTTCTTCAAACTTCCAACTTTTCCATCACATCAAAACTTTTCTACACACGCAAACTTCAAATCTGTCACATCGTTTCAATTTCAACTAAACTTCTAATTTTGATGTGAACTAAGCACAGCTAGCCTAAATTCATGTTTAGTCCTTCTGTTTATCCTAAAATAAATTTATATTTTTAGTAATCATTATATTAGAGTTTATGAAAGTAGATGATAATTAAATACATTGGAAGTAGATAAACGGATGAATACTTGCACTTGAATTTTGTAAAGCGGAGATATTCTAGTTGTTTTGGTTTTATATTGGAGTAGCACTAACAAAATAGCCGTACTTCGTAACAGGATTAAAAATAGAGCCTTACTACATATTCAATCATATGGTGATAGTTAACCATTTTTTGCTAGGTGGAAAAACATGTGATTTACTTAACCCAACTATTGCATACAACAGAAAAAGATTAAGAACTGTGAGTTGAGACAATATAGCATGTGATTCACTTGGACCGCTAGGCAAATCTTAGGATTATAGTAGTGAGCGAATCCAAAATTCCTTTCCCTTTGATAAATTTTCTCGTATATCAAAATTCTCCTAAATTCGTAGTCGAAAACAAATATCCCCTTTTTGGGATATTTATTCTTGGACCCTATAAACTTATGAGTTCACGTATAAAGATTTGCATCTAAACTCCTAGAAACCATGCGTTAAAAAAACAAATTTGAATTCAAGCCACGATTCCAAATATTCATTTTCATCTCAAAATCATTTCCCCTGTAAAATTATTAGAGGAAACTATTCATGTTGGGCCACACCTCATCCTTGTCCCTTCCCAGGCACTCACTCCATTCCTACCCATCTAGGGGTGGGCAAAAAAAGACCGAACCGAAATAACCGAGACCGAAACCGAACTAACCGAGACCGAAAAATTCGGTCACAAATTCGGTGATCTGCACTTTCAACTAACCGAATTTAGTTCGGTTAATTCGGTCTTGGGTCTCGGGTAACCGAATTACCCGAAAAAACCGAAATATATAAATGGCCCAATAACACATGTGATACAGCCCACTAGGCCCAATACTCCCTCATCTTCTCCTGTGAATCTGTCATCCCGTCCCCACTCCCCACGATAAAATTTAGCGACAAAAAAAAATCAATCCTTCCGCCTCTCGTGGCGCAACGTCAAAACCTTATCCTCTCCCGTCCCCATGCTAGCGGCGACCTGCACGGCGCCGCGCCGCGCTTCCGCCTTTCCGCGCCGCCCCGCCCTTCCGCCTTTCCGCGCCGCCCTTCCTCCTTTCGTGGCGGAAGAGGCCGTCTCTAGCGCCGCACCACCCTTCCGCCGTCTGGGGAGTAGCGAGCCCTACCAGCCAGTCACACCCCGGTGGCGGAAGATGCCGTTCTCTGGGGATTTCGATGCCGGAGGAGGCCGGCCGTGAGCCCACGGTGGGAGACGAGATGGATGGGATCTGTAGCTTTTAGTGGAGATCGACGGGGATACAAGTCGTGGTAGGATGGATTTGCTCGATTTGCTTTCTTTTTTCTTTCCTGAATCATGCTCTATTTACTAGAGGCATCATATTGTGTCTTTTATTTGAGTTGAGTTCCTTTGATTCGTCAATCTTGTACAGTTCCTTTGATTCGTCGATCTTGTACAGTTTTATTTTGTTGTTCAAAACTTCAAATGGCTGTTAAGGTTAGTTCGGTCTAACCGAGACCGAACCGAACTAACCGAAGACCGAAGCTGTCGGTCTTGAGTTTTATTGAAGACCGATCGGTCTTGTGATTTTGAAGACCGAATTTTCTAAAAGACCGAAGAACCGAACCGAATTTCGACGCCGGCGCGGTGCGTGCCCCACGTCGCCGCTGTTGCCGCGGCGAGCTGCTGCTCCCATTGTTGCTTCAACAGCTGCCTCTGCTTCAGGAGGTGGAACTGGAAACAGACGAAGACGAACAAAAAAATCAGAACAGTCACAAAAATCAATCAAACAGCATGCCATGGACCAGGTGATTCATGGCGGAGAAACTTACATGGGCGACTTGAACCTGGTGTTGGGTGAGTATACTCCGCTGCTCCCGCTCCCGCCGTAGTCACCGCCATCTTCCAGGGCGTCGCCGCGCTGCTCGCCTTCACGCAGGCCGGCGACTTCCTCGCCGAGCTGCGGTCCTACGTCTGGGAGGAGGACGGCGAGGTCATCCTCAAGCTCGTCGGCGGCCTCGGCGCCGCCATCTTCGTGCTCGAATGGGCCGCGCTCCGCCATCCTCCGCCGCGAGCGCCGCGGCGGCCGCTCCTGCCATCCAACGCTGCTCCCGCTCCGTCGTGAGGACCACTGGTGCGTGCGCGACGCTGTAAAAAAGAGAGAAACGTGGTCAGCGCGCCACGTAGGATGGTCAATGTGCCACGTAGGCCGATACCGCCCTCCATACTGCCATAGGACCATATTTGCCTGGTTCTGTAAATTGGGGGACGGTTTGTACCCGGTTTTGCGGTGAAGGGACGAAAATCGAATTGGGCGACAAATAGAGGGACCCAATGTGAACTTATTCCTCCTTGTCCCTTCCCAGCCACTCACTCCATTCCTACCCATCAACCCCACATCGGCCAGCCCAAGTCCCCCCCCTCCTCTATTTTCCTTGTAAAGCTTGGGTGGCCCGATTCCTTCCAGTCCAGCTCGCCCTGCTATTATCAACTTGGAATAAGTTCATCTGAGATCCCTTAACTTATCGACGAATCCGATTTTCATCCCTCAACCGGAAAACCAGACACGTAGGCACGTAGACGCCACATCAGTCAAAACTGCCCTTAAAACCGCCGAGGGACTTCATCTACACCGGTTTTGATAGTTGAGAGACCCGTTGTGTCTCGTTTTGCGGTTGAGGGATGAAAATCGGATTCGTTCACAAGTTAAGGGACCTCAGATGAACTTATTCCTATCCACTTCCAGCCCATCTGGCTCTCTCCTTCTCCCTTGCTTCAGACCAGCCAGGAGGGCCCAACGTGCTTGCCCAGCCGTATGTGGAGGGTGTCACTCGATCAGACGAGCGTTTTGACGGATAAAATTTTTTTAACGCACGTGGAGCCTGACGAAAAAAACTATGGGGACGAAATTTTTTTTAACGCACTCAGAGACTGGACGAAAAAAATTACCGGAAGCCTTACATATTTTTAATTAGGTATATAGATATAAACGAGGACATGAATTTTTTAACGGCCATAGAGCCTGACGAAAAAACTACCGGAAGCCTTATGTATTTTTTAATTAGGATGTGTAGGAGGGTAAAAATATACTTATTTTGCGATGTAGGGTGTCGAGAGGTGGGAACTAGGATTCCCTCACTTTTGACTACTCGGGGTACTATAGGGCCCACCACAATTACAATAAAGACTGATGTAGGGGCGTGGGCAGCTGGCCCAAGGTCCACAAGAAGAACTATCACGGCTGCTGCCTTGAAGAATGCCCTGAGGACAGGCACAGAGGGCGCCATGAGGTCAACGTTAGCTTGGGGACAAGGTGCCGCTGATGAATATGACACTTACTTCAATTACCTTGCACCACGTGTCTGGAGGTTAGAGGGAGGAGTAAGCGTTCTTGTCCAACGGGGCCCTGTAAGATGGACAAAGAAAAGACCAAGCATATTGGCTCCTATACTCAAGGCCCCACTTGTACATGTGTGTGTGTGAGCAATGTGGTATCCCCTTAGTCCCATAAAAGGAAGACCAATATAATGCTACCAAGAAGAGAGTTTGAAACTTAGACAAAAAGAATTCACACTCTAGCATCCAAAAACCATACCCAAGAATACATTGTAAGCTTCACTAAACGAAGATCAGGGTATTACATTCATGAGCAGCCCGAACCTATCTACATCGCCTGTTCATAGATTACGCACGCGATTCACATCCGATCTCATACTCCTGCACCTCGCTGAATCTCCAAGTCGCACCCCTCGCCACCAGGGTTTCGAAACGTTTCGAAATTTCCAAAATTTCACCCCCCATGGCAAGCTCATATCTCGTCCGAAATTTTTGAAAGTGCTATTTCTGCAGGGGCACCAAAATTACCGAAATTTTGATTTTTTTTTTGCCAAAATTATTTGAAATTTTGACTGATTTTGAACGAATTTGAATAAAAATTTGACAACATTCACAAAAAAATGCAAAAAAAGGAAAATTTTGGGCGAGATCGAAATGAAATTTCAAACCCTAGGGTGGCGCCGCCCACTGGCAGGCTCTACCTCCGGTTGGCTACGTCGGAGCTTGCCGGCGCAGGCCAGGAACCACCCCAAATGGAGGATTGCCGCGCGACCACGATCGCTGCAGCTGCCATCGTTTTCGTCGTCGTCCTCGCGAACGCCGACGAGGAGACGAGGCGAGGCCGACGATGGCGGAGGTGGTGCAGGCCCTCGAAGGGGTGACGGAGGCCGATGCATGAGAAGCCAGACTACAGCTCGTGATGGACGCTCACACACTAGCGACCAAATTAACCTGGTCAAGTAGACAGGTTCGTTGTGCTAATACAGTACTAATATCTCGGGTTTGCTAATCATATGGCGTCATATTTTCACTTAATTTAAGTATGTTTTTTTCTCTATGTGATTGATCTCTTTATATGTAATAAGTATACTTTTAAGTTCTATCTTTCCCATATCCTCTTCCAAGTAGCTAATAAATTGTTGAGTAAACTACACTTTGGATCATGTTTTATCGCTAAAGTTTAGATCTAGACCATCATGTATCCAATCTTTTCACTTTAGACTAGTTAACTTTATCTTCGTTACACAATAAATCACTGTAACTCTTTTCACTAACCATGTCTAACATCTCCATCGACAAAGGTACAGCATGCGCATAAGTGCGAAAGTTCGCCAGCGTGTCGTTGTCATTGTGCTCAAGGTGGTTGAAGTGCTGCATATATGGTTTGTAATAGTCTATTGTGTAACAAAGATAAAGTTAGGAAAAGATTGGAAAATGATGATCCAAAGTGAAAATTTGGCATTAAAACATGGCCCAGAGTGCAATTCACTCTAAATTATTTTAATCCTAATTCTCTTATATATTTAGAGAAATTACAATGTACATATTGAAGCTTATAATGTATCATAGTGTAAATTTAAAATTTATAGAGTAATTTCAATGTAAGTGTAGTTCTTTATTTGAAAAATGTGACGTCATGAATCTAGCTAATCCCTTAATATTTATTGCAAAAAAATATTTATCAGAATTTTCAGTGGATGCATTCTCCTAATTGGAGTCCTGATCAATCAGATAATAGGGTGAAGAAAAAAAAAATTGAAACAAGTCTGGGTGGTGTAGTCGGTTATCACGCTAGTCTCACACACTAGAGGTCCCCAGTTCGAACCTGGGTTCAGACATCCTAATTTTAATATTTTTCGTTCTGCTAAATATTCAGATCATTCTTTTTTCATCTTTGATTTTAGGTTAAACTGAATATTCAGTCTAATTTTCCCATTTTACTTTATTTAAATATTTAGTTTTTTTGTTATGCTAAATATTCAGATCATTTTACTTTATTTATTTTTTTCATCTTTGATTTTAGGTTAAACTGAATATTCAGTCTAATTTTCCCATTTTAGTTTATTTAAATATTTAGTTCATTTTAGTTTATGCATTTTTTTCATCTTTGATTTTGTGTTATACTGAGTTCAATAGCAGACTGCTTTTTTACATCTTTAATTTTGTTGCGTTTTACTTTTTCTTTTCATCTTTCATTGAGTTATGCTGAATATTGACCTCAATAGCGGAGATAATTGTGTAGCTACATTTCTTTTTTCCCCTATATAAAACAATGAAATGCAGCTACGTTGCTTTTTTCTATTATTATTATCTTGAATTCAATAATCAATACTGGTCAAAGAATATGAAATAAAATGGTGAACACAAAGATTGTTACGCTGAACTTCAATTCAATAGTGGAGAACATTCTAGTCATACAAAATGATAAAAAATATATTACCTTCGTTTCCCTTTTTTATGTACGACGATGTTAACTTTTTAATAATGTTTGACTATTCGTCTTATAAAAAATTATATATTCTTTAATGATAAAACAAGTCATAACAAAACAAATAACATATACATACTTTTTTTTAATAAGATGAATGGTTGAATGTCTCGCCAAAAGTCAACAGGGTGATACATTAAAAAATGGAGCGAGTAACAATTTGGAGTATTTAGATGTATAGTCATTGCTACTGACTAATTTACGGAGATCTCAGCATGGTCTGCACACTCTGCAAGAACATGGAGATATCTTGGAACAGGAGGAATACTAACATCCACGAACCCTTCTAAAATCTGGACAATTTCACCCATCGACGGCCTGGAGCTTTCTTCGTCCTGAACACACCAACATGCAACCTTACAAGCCCTTGCAAGCTCCTTCAAGTCTATTACATCGACTGATTCAGGGTCTAACAATGTCTGCACATCATCTTCTAGAAGCTTCTTCGCCGCCAGCACCGGGAAAAACATGTTTGCACCCTGCTCTCCTTGATCTGCATTTCTCCTCTGTGATATGATCTCAAAAAGTAGCATACCGTAGCTAAATACATCTGCTTTTGATGTTATAGCCATACCACTTATCCACTCAGGTGCAAGATAGCCTATGGTTCCTCTCATCGACGTTAGCACTCTACTGAAATCTCGACCTAGGAGTTTTGCCAGGCCAAAATCTGCTACCTTGGGAACAAATGACGCATCGAGAAGTATGTTTTCTGGTTTGATATCGCAGTGAATAATACAGTCTCTGCACCTCTCGTGTAGATAGGCTAACCCCTTGGCAATTCCAATGGCAATTTGATATCGTCTGCTCCAGCTTAAAGCCCCTGCATTGTTCACAAACAAATGGCGATCCAGGGAACCATTTTGCATATGTTCATAAACAAGCAAACGCTGCGCACCATGAGAGCAGAAGCCGAGCAACCGAACCAAGTTTATGTGGTGGATGGTTCCGATGGTGCGCATTTCGGCTCGGAATTGCTTCTCACCTTGACGAAAGCCTTCTAACTTCTTAACCGCCACAACTGTCTTATCAGATAGAACCCCCTTAAACACAGAACCAAATGATCCTGACCCCAGTTTCTCCGAGAAGCCTTTGGTTATAAGCTGCAAATCGTTGTACCTGAAGGTGGCTAAACGACCATCAACTGTGCTAGGTAGTACTGCCTTTATAGTTCTCTTCCTGACGAAACATACAAAAGCAGTGACCGCACAAGCCAAAGCGATGAGCCCACCAATGATGATGGAAACTACTCGCCATTTCTTGGTTTTTGACTCGGGTAACTCAGACGCAACCAACCTGATAAAAATGCTATCACCAGAACCATCAAGACTGTCTTGTAGATTTACCAAATCGGTGTACCACAGCAAACAGGTGCCGTTGTAAGAATAAGCCGAGCATGAGCAGTTGTTTAAACAAGATACCTTGCAGTCACCAATATTCTCAGCAAGCATAGTCTGTGACCAATCTGGCAGCCTCACGTTGTTCATCACATAAAACCTATCCTCCCTTGCCTTTGGTTCCGAGCTGTTGCTGTGACACTGCAGGTCCACATTCCTTATACAACCTTTAGCATAATTCCCGGAAATCCAATTGCTTGGGCTTTGCTCATGGAAACCCTTGAGGCAACTACAAGGGGGGAGGGCACTCTCTGTGCACCTGCTAAATGCACCGCACATCGAGTACACCGCACACTTGGCCTTGGGCTGTTGGAAGAAGAGCATCCACTCATTCCTATCCTTCATCCATACCGTCGACTTTGCCTGACCAGATGCATCAATGGTAAGACGGAAAAGGATGCTGTCATCCTTGATTGTGAGCATGAAGTAGGACTCCTCATCATTGTCCACGTAATGGAATGTGTAAATCGAGTTTGATCTCATTGGTGTCATCTCTGGAATGCCGCTGAAAGCACCAGTGTTGGGATCATACTTTCCACCAGTGAAGTAGGGTATGGAGTTGTTCCACAAGAAGATATACTGAGTATTGTCGTTTGGGTCCATCTCGATTGAGAAGGTACCTGGGGATGGGTCATACTGGTTTCTCCATGACACAAGACGTGTGCGCGCACCTGTAACCTTGTTCCAACCAATCTTCATGTTGGGAAGTTGTGTATCAGTGAGGTGGTCAAAGCTTTGCCACAGCACATGCGAGGTGTTGGATGCATGTGATAGGATAAGGTTGCCCGTGTTAAGTAGCACAGCCACTGTATTGGCATCAGTGGAATTAACATTGGACGAGGTGACATTGGGGACATTGCTCGACCAAACTACTGATCTAGACTGGTTAAGCAGGATCAAGGTGCCATCCTGTGAGATGGTAAGTTGGGACTCATCTGGATTGGAGATTGGTGCCTCTCTGTTTGCTATCCACACTGCAGTCTGGATGGAGACCTTGTTGTACCAAATTGCTATGTACCACTTGTTAAGAGGTCCACCAGCTGCATGCACATGAAAACTATGATTCATTCCATTTCCACGGTTTGTATGAATGTATCGACTTACACATACATGGAAAAGAAGTGATTTTTTTTATGTTATCACGCTGTACAATATTCCTAAACCTGTATATAGTGCCATCTACTTTTGTATAAATATGTGTACTTAAACATACATGGCAAAGGAAAACAAGTAATGTGATATTCTTCTACGTTATCACACTGTAAAATATATCTAAACCCATAGATAGCTCCATCTACTCTTCATGTTCCTGTTGTTCGAATCAAATTTGTATAGGCAGCTGAGAAATTTTGCTATGTATTAGCTGTTTTTCATGCATTTCGAGTTGGAAACATGTATTAACTAGTAAGTTTCCCCACATTGTCACAACTAGGTGGACATGGCGTTCAAGGATGAATGGATGCTTCTCTACAAAAGTATTACTCCTATATAGAAGGACCATCACAAGTTCAGGACTTAATTGTATCAGAAGATACTGAAACAATCTAGGAAAACCAGAGATGGTTGACCTTAATTTCTACAGTAATATAAGAAAACACAAACTATTATAGCCATCCATATTTCCATTTGGGGGCAAACATTACTTACACGGTACAGCATTTAAGGTAAAATTATATGTTATGTATTGAGGCTCGGGAGGGAAAACATTTTTATAAAGAAACAAGATACATAAAACTTTTCTACATACCAAGATTAAGCCAGTAAGCAACAAGATATTCACTTAGCTAATTACCACCACCGTATCTAGATTAATCACTGAGGATACACTTTACCATAGGCCGAATAGAAAATTCAGCCATATCTGGAGGTAGGCGGCAACTCAAACCAAAAAGACATGTGAAGAGGGTAGTTACAGTTCAAGAATAGAAGTTTAAGGTTTTTTTTTTTTAATCATGAAAAGTGCATTTCATTTAGAAGATGATCTAGCTAAATCGCTAGGCACCAGACGAGTTAAAAACTCTGGAAAGTTATCAAACCAGAGCAAATGAGTATATATAGAATAGGAGTTTAAGTAAGTTTCTTATATGGTGTAAAAAAAAATGCTAAATCATATTTAGTCAATGATGAAATGTACTACTCCCTCCGTCCCATAATATAAGGGATTTTAGGTGGATGTGACACATCACAATGAATCTGGACAGATGGTTTATCTAAATTCATTGTACCAGGATATGTCACAACCTCCCTAAATCCCTCGTATTATGGGATGGAGGGAGTAGTAAAAGCAAGTATATTTGTGTGGTTTCGAATCTAGGCCAGCTAGCCCACCACCTTGTGAAGCTAGCCAGAAGACCCCTGGGCATTTCTCCACTAAGCATATAGCTTAAAGCACTGAATTCCTGATACAACTAGAAGTTCGCCTATTTCTAGCACTAAAAAGTGCAAATACTCATCAAAATCGTAATATCGTTGGAGTTAGCCGATCAAACACTCTGAACTTAGCATATAATAATCCAACACAATCTACCGTCATGAGAGAGAATCGAACTAATGTCTCAGATCAGAGTATCAGACGATACGATGTACACTGCACCTACCTACGTCGCCCCTGACTGGGGTCGAGGGCAAGCCGGCGAAGGCGAGGCAGATCCGCCGCTCTGCATACGCTTGGCCTGAGGTAGCGGCGAGCCAGAGGCGGCGGAAATCGATGGGGAAGGCGCCTCGACGGCCGCCGGCAGACGGCGGTGAGCTGCGCTAGGTCAGCCTCCCCGCGACGATGCGACGGACTGGGGCCGAAGCCCAGTTTTCTTATTCTTGAGAGGCCAAAGCCCATTTGGTTACTGGGCTGGACCTAGGACCGTTTTGCTTGAGCTCTGAAGCTTTTAGATGGGTTTGGTTCGAGTGGATGGAACCGGACAAACCATGGACGGATCATGATTCGCTACTGTCGAAGTCACGGGATGATCATAGTTCCCCACACGACATACTACAATTCATAGGCACGGATGATCTTCAACCGGACAATCTAGAAGTGTTGTGCCCCACCTAAATACAAATTCTTCTCTTGGTTAGTAATTCAGAATAGAGTTTAGATAGCGAAGTGAGCATAGCTCAACTGGTTAGGTTCATTGTGATGGAACCAGCCCACTCGGGTTCAAATCCTAGATTTAACACGGGTGCTCGCATTTACGGCTAATTATTCTTTCAGTGGTAGGCGACGTACCCGTCGACAGCGAGGCGCCTGTGGTGACTTCGTCAATCCCAAGACATGCCGGCTCAGTCTTCCGGAGATGCTCATAGGGGTAGGGTGTGCGTGTGTGCGTTCATAATAGGGGTGAGTGTGCGCATGTTGTGAGCGCCTGCGTTTGTACTGTGTTTTTTAAAAAAAAGAATAGAGTTTAGATAACCGACAAACTGCAAAAGAGGGGTTGAACAAATCAACGGATTTGTCCACTATGTCGTGCTTCGCCAGAAATGACCCTGCATCTGCTAGTGAGGTGTAGGTTCTCAAGAAGGATTTTGACAGAGATACAACGTTGGACGGGCCTCGACCTTCGGATACAGGAGTGGGACGACTGCGCATCGGTGGACGTGTGGTGGTACCGAGTCACCCCTGTACCACATACCCCCAAAATACCCCTTCGTTCGGTGATCATTTTAGGGGCTGTTTGGTTCCCAGGGACTTATTCCAAGTCCCTGTCACATCGGATGTTTGGACACTAATTTGGAGTATTAAACATCCACTAATTACAAATCCCATTCCATAAGCTTGGACTAATTCGCGAGACGAATCTTTTGAGTCTAATTACGACATGATTTTGACAATGTGATGCTACAGTAAACTTTTGATAATTATGGATTAATTAGGCTTAAAAAATTCGTCTCGCGGATTAGCTCTCATTTATTAAATTAGTTTTTTTATTAGTCTATGTTTAATACTCTAAATTAGCGTCCAAACATCCGATGTGACATGGGCTAAAAAGTTTTAGCCCCATCTAAACACCCCCTTAGTTTCCTAGGAACTCTGGAGTGAGAGAATGCAAGGATCTTCCGGCATATTGCCATTACACTAACCACCATCATTCAAAAGATAAAGGAAGAGGTGCATGCTTGATCAAGGCGGGAGCTATATCAAACTCACATCATTCCTTCGCAATAGTAGGCTGCGGTCCTTTTCTTTTGACATGACCATGTAAATATTTTGATCTCTGCCGTATTGTTGCTCTTTCTCGCAAAACTTTTGCCTTCATTTAAAAAAATATATTGGGCTATAAGTGGGCCAATATAGCGAAGAGTTCAAATCCTGACACAAATATTACACACATGTAGGTAGGCTTTCAATATCATTTTTGTGAGATTAAGAGTGTGCCGCTAATTTTCATCTCTTAGAGCATGTGTTAGGATGTGCATTCACGGTTGTGTGACGTGTGGTGTGCGCGAGTGCACAAGCCATGATTTTATTTATTCTTGCAATTACATGAATAACACACATGCAACACCACTATGCACGTGCACTATACTCGCCCCTACGATTATCTCCTCTAACATTTAACACACACTTAAATAAATAGAGATCAGTGGTAGTCCTAAATCCTAAGGGCCACTAAATTTCTATTGAATCGAAAAGAATATAACATCTCTTATACAGTTAAAAATTGATAATAAGTAATTAGTTACCTGGCCGGTAGAATCCTAGCGCGAACTTATCACCCTGAGACACCAACTTCTGGTTGCCTGAGAGCGGCCGGCTAGCCGTGATCGTATCAGCTGCATCAGCCGTGCGCTGCAGGAGAAACAGCAGGGGCACGGCCCAAGCAAGCGTGGTCGCCGCCATGGACTTGCTCATGATTTTCACCAAGGAGAACAAATTAATTAATGATTCCTATAGCTATTTTATTCCGATCTACTCCCATCTCGAGGCAAATTTATGCACTCCTCTGATGACTTGACTGCACTAAACTGTCGCTGGTGTTTTTCAAACCTTGAAATAATCAAAAGTTCTAGATTTTCTAAATCTTTCACGTCGAAGGATGGAATGGCCGGGAAAGTGACTTCACTGCCCCTTTATTCGCTGATTTTTGTTTGAGGCGTTGAGTTAGTGGCATCGGCTGCAAATTCTTTGGTCAGTTGCAGAGGAGCGACGGGCTTCGTACGCTCCCATCGACAGTTCGTCAGACGACCTTAATTAAGGACTGATTTTGCATCAAATTTTAATGGATTGACCATCAGGTCATGTGTGGACTCATTGGTTCATTTTTTTTTGACAAGGATATTTTTTACCCGGTTTCTACATCCAAGCCTTTATATTCATAATGACGTCATGCTTGTTTTTGGTACTTCAGAAAAGCAAATTGACCCGAGGCTTGGTATTTCTTCTAAAAAGGCGCGCAGCGAAGGGGCGCAGCCCTACGTTAGAAAATACTTTATCCGTTTCACAATGTAAGTCATTCTAGCATTTCCCACATTCATATTGTTGTTAATGAATCTAGATAGATATGGGAAATGCTAGAATGACTTACATTGTGAAACGGAGGGAGTATGCATCATTTTTAAATTAGGAACTTAGCCTATCAAGTAGGGAACTTAGCTCCCAAATAACTCAAATTGAAATTTGCTCCTATGAAGATTTGAACTCAGAATCTTTGAGTGCTACTCAGGTCACTGCAACCACTAGGCTACATGCCCATTTCACTAATTGGTTCATGCCTTTACTAATTGATTGATGGAGAGTTTGGAAATCGATATTTTGCAGTTTGCACATGACAGAGATTATCTACATCGATCTAACATCCATTTGGGCTGAGGGCTTGAGGCCCCATAGAAATGCGTTTGCGTGGCCGATCTCACCGCCACCTCGTAGGTCTGCTTCACCGCAGATGGTGACTTGGCAACCAGATTTTTTTTGGGAGTAAAATGCATGTTAGTAGAAACAATATCGCTTACTTTGGGTATGTCATTATTATAGTAGTGTGGATTGACAATATCATGTATACTAGAGCAGTCGCAATTGCCTAAGAAATACATCGAGTTTCAAATTATAAACATTTACATACATTGCCTAGTGGCAAGGGGTGAAAGGACATGTAGCCTAGTGGTTTTAGTGACCTGAGTAACACCCCAATGTCCTAAGTTCAAATATCCATATGAGTGAATTTATTCTTATTACATGGATATTACATACTATTACTGTATTACATACAAGACTCAAATATATGCATTTAAATATTAAATATATGTACGCATACATCTTAATATTATCTTATGAGTGGATTGCACATAACCATATATATTGATTTGTCCACTAAGCTTTCTGCTAAAAAAAAAAAACATTTGTCCACTAAGCTGTGGGCAGCCTCCTCCTCTTGTAACTTACCATTACTTTTCCCCAAGGTTCCAGCAGTATTTTGCTCCAGTTTGTCTTAGGGAAAGGAGACTCCAATTTCAACTCAAAGTTCCTTAGTAAATGACTCCATATCACCTTAATTTGCATATAAGCATAAGCGCCTCACCAATGCAAATATGCCTCCCGCCACCAAACGATGTATAAGAGAACATGCCACCAACTTTATCCTCCTCTCTTTTAGGAGCAAACCTATCTGAGTCATACATATGGGGATCCTTATAAATGTAGGGTAGTCTGTTGTTGAATATCATTGGGCTCAGTAAATTATGCCCTTCTGGAATGTCATATTCATCGCCTTCTCTCGTCCTTACAACAAATGATTTTTGTGCCTTGCGATATATTATTGGCGCCACAGGGTGCATCCTTAGGGCCTCCTTGATGCAGCAGTGCAAGATGTCCATATCTAATAACACATTATAATCTATATGGTCTCCATGTTTTTGAATCATATGCTTTTGCTCATCGAGTGCCTCTGTCAAGAACTTGTCATGAGTTAGTAGGCATGCTCCAGTCCAGGTAGTGGAGTTTGTGCTTGTGTGTTTTCCAGCAAAAACCATAGAAATGATCCACCCAGTGACCTCTTGTTCGGTCGTGGAGCTTCCATCTCTATGCTTGGAATCGATCAAGTACTGGAGTACATCCTGCTCGGCTGGTCGGTTGGAGTCCCTCCTCGACCTCACAATTTTGGAGAATATTTTTGTGAGTTTGGCGTGTGCTTTGTCGCGTCGAATGTGCGATGGAATTGGGATATATGGGAAGATGACACTTCCCAAGCCAACCCCACTGTCAAGTTCATGGAACAGTGAGAAGACCTCATCGAACATGTTGTCCCGAACCTCCTTCCCGAGTAGGCAATGGCCTGAGATCAACATGAGTAACTTCTCAAACTCATGTTTTATATCAACTATGCCATTTTCTCCCCATTTTGCAAAATAGTCCTGCATGTATAATGTAAATATAATGAGACATGCATTACATATATCGCGGCTAAGCATTCAAGCAAAAATAAATTAGAGGTGATTTATATGAAAAAGAATATATCAATTTCTTAAAAAAAAATTCAAATGATCCATTGTGGCGGATCCGGGAAAAAAAATTTAGAGGTGATTTATATGAAAAAGAATATTTCAATTTCTTAAAAAAATTCAAATGATCCATTGTGCATCTGCCGGCAAGCTCAGGTAGATGCCTGCCTACCCGGGGTTGCCGGGCTCTAGATCCACCCCTAAAAGTGCATAACAGTCTAGACATTTTTTTGAGTACCTTAAAGAAAAAAAAAATCCTAAGTTCCTTCAGGCATGTTTTTGCAGTAAGGTTATAGAAAAAAGTAATACCGGACATATTTTCTGACTTACCTCTACTTCCTGCACCATGGAGTTGACATGGTTTCGCAACTTCGACGTCTTTATCGCATCAATAAAGAAACGGAGATGCTCGGTTCGAGTAGCATTATCTATGTCAAAGCCAACCCCTTTGCCAAACATGGGCACGGTGAATTCATACAGATTGCCCTGGCTAATCTCCGAATCCATCCCTTGATAGAAATGAGCCGAGACCTCTGGTCCAACCAAGAAGGTTGCCTTCAGTCCAAACAGACTTACCATGAACACACTCCCGAACCGTGTGTATAGATCATGCATAACAGCAATTACACCCTTTGTACATAGCCTAGGTAAGTGCTCTAGAAGGGCAATGACATTCACCACCGGTGGAAGTGATCTTTTGCTCTTTGGATTGAGGGTAATTGGTCTTCTTACTCTTGGAAGTTTGGTGGTCACCATTGCAGTGATGATGGTACAAAGGGCTACCATGGACCACATGGAAATGGAAATGCTAACAAGATCCATGACAACAACCAGCCTAGTTGGAGGTAGGAATTAACAGCACTGCAACAATATAAAGAATCACAGATGAGTTGGAAATTGTGGGAAAATAATACATGGCCGAACAGAAATACATGCTAGCTCTGCAGACAAATAAATGGATATATTTCTCAAGATTATACATATACTAGGGTACTCCGAGAAAATTCTCACGTTAACAGGATAAATAGTGAATAAATCTGACAATCCACCTTTGTATGACCGAATTGTAATAACTTAAATTAAGAGGGGAATGTGACAGTTACAACTTGATAATTGTTAGTTTTGAATGTTAGAACTAGAATAAATCTGGCCATCTATTTTGGTGGACCGAAATATAACGGCCTAAATAAAAAGGATCGTCGATGTAAGTTACGGCCTACTAATTATTAATTTAGGATTTCAGAATTAAATGAGAAAGATTATAATCCAAGATGGGTACAACTTAGTATTTTTACTTCTGAATTTTTGGAATTTCTAAACCTTGAAAACTAAAATTGATACTCTACATACATAGAGCATAACATTATATTTATAAATTTGCACAATTTTAGAAATTATGATATCAAGAAAAATAAATTTATATTTCTTTGTTATGAGTCCATGTCATTTATAACCTGCTAATTATTTATGTTGATTTTGAGAAATATTAAAATAGAAAAGAAACTAACTGGGACTAGATAAGTAGTTAAGTACAACATGATACTTATTTCAAATTTCAGAACAACTAAAACATGAAAACCTATAATTGAGAATAAAACTTTGAATTTGCTACTTAGAATATAATCTCCAAATGGTTAGAACAAGAAAAAACCTCATCGTAATACAACCTTTTATTTACGAATTCTAAATTTACAAATATGAAATTGATAGTATATAGGAAGTAGCAGAAAAGGAAATATGCATATGCATGTCATATCTTTATATTTGTTTTCAATAATCTTTCATACTTATGATGATGTTAATTTCATAGTTGTTGATAATATATTATTAAAGAAATTAATGTTCAAAGTATAATGTAGAAGATATTGTACAAAACTAATACACCGTATATTTTAGGATGGATACAATATTAATAGCCCATGTAAATGCACGGATACTTACTAACATTGATAAAAATATTTTCTAGTAACATCAACATGTGGTCATTGAACTAGCATAACCACATGAACAAAAATTGGTGTTAATAAATGACTTCAAATGGAAAAGTCACCAAAACCAAAGTTGTAGAACCCATTGAGATGCAAAATTTTTATTTTGGTCATTTCTCCATCTGACTCTATTTGAACAATTTGAAATTTGAAATTCAAAGTTTGAGAATTCAAATAGAATTTTTTATTAGTGAATGACTTCAACTAAAAAAGTAATCAATAACAAAGTTGTATAATCCATCTAAATCTACAAAATTTATTTTGGTCATTTGTTCATCCGACAAAGTAATAGTAACATTGTTCATAAATTTTACATATCTCCCATATGGTTTCATAAATTATAAGATAGATGTGTAAATTTTGTAAACAATATTACTATCACTTTGTCGAATGAACAAATGACTAAAATAAAAATTGTAGATCTCGATCAATTCTACAACTTTTGTGTTCATGACTTTTTCAGATGAAATCATTTACTGCTTCAAAATATCGTTTGAAGTTGACACTTTTTGAAATTTAGATCTTCAATTGATAAAACAAAGTCACATGAAAGTATGAAAAAAATAATTATTGTAATAACACAATAAATTGATAGATCATTAATTTAGAAAATTTTAGAAAAAAATAATAATCTAATTTGAAGTTAGTACGAGGGAGAAAGACTACCTACAAGTTTTAGCCAGAGATAAAAAAAAACCTCCTGGTTTTCTTGTGAATTTTATGATGAATCCCACGAGCAGGAGTCCATTACCTGTTAACATTTGATATATAAAGCAAAGTGCTTGTCCTATGGCCAAACACTTGTGTCTCGGTGGTGGATCCTAAAGGATATTGTGCTTTTGGTTGGGGGTGTTCGAATCCCCTAAAGAGCTACAATTTTGTCTCTTTTTTTTTAACAAGGCGCAGGTGGCCTGCGGCTAGCCAATGCGGAAAATGGGCCGCTGGCCCAGCTGAAGGGGGAAAGCGTAAGAGGGAGGCTGGGCCGAACCCAAGAGAAGGAGAGAGTGTGGGTGTGGCCATGTGGGGCTGCAGGCCAGCCAGAAATGGCCCAAGAGAGAGTGTAGTTTTTCATTTTTTTTAAAATTCATTTGAACCTCAAATTCAAATCCTTTTCAAGCAAAACAAGTTTTGAAATGCCTTTTGATTATCTTCACACTGTGAAGATTTTAAAATCACACACTGTGACGATCTGGATAAAACCGTCATGAGTTAGCGGGCCAAGAATATCCACTGGTGCACGTCCATGACGGACAAAAAGATTATCGTCACGGATTGCCGCTGTCAGTGACGGTTTATGAATCCATCACCAAGAATCGTTACGGATTAACAAGTTTATTGTAGTATGATCCGTTTAGTATAACTCTGTTGAGAACGGTGCCTAGCTCAACTGATAGTCAGCTGCTAGCAGTAATGCATTGGCCTAAGCTCAAATCCTCTGAGCACAGGTTTTCTCATCATTTTCTTCTCTATCAATTATGTATGCTAACTTCTTCTTTAATTATTACTCCCAAAGTGTGTTGTGATATATATAAACTAGGTGAAACCCGCGCATTGCTGCGGGAATTTAATATGATAAACAATAACAAAATAACGTGTAAGATAGCTAGATAACATCAGATTAAGTAAATTAATGTGTGATTTATGATAATTTAAATTTAAATAGTATGTAGAATGGTGATCCAAACGTAAAAAGTAAGGTGGGTATGACTTTATGGAAGAAGAAAAGATCTAAAGGCTAAAAATAATTGATGTGATATGACTTAAAAAGTAGGAAGATAGTTTGGACCGTAGATTAATCATCTAAAGGTAAAAAACAATTGATGTGATATGCTTAATGAGAGGAAAAAAGGAGAAAGATAATTTGGACCATAGATTAACCATTTAAGCACTAAGTAAGGATGAAATATATAAGTATATAGGATATCATAAAACATAATAAAAATATCATTGAAACGTTATGTGAATTATGTTGGATGATAATTTAACATGTTTGTATTTGAAAAGCTCTTAAATTATAAAAACTATAGAGATATAGCATGTTTGCATGATGTTTAAATGTGATGGTTGTTAGTGGATGATGATGTGGCATCTTGTTAATTAGTGGATTAGTGGATGATGATGTGGCATCTTGTTAGTGGATGATGATGTGGCATCTTTGCATGTTAAGCTTAAGGAGTTAGTGGGGATAACTTTATCTAAGATAGGGATAACATACTTCCCGGGGTAAAAAAAAGAGTATTAACAACATTGCATACCTCAAGGCTCAAGGTTCAAAGTGTGCCTCCTTCAAGCTCCCTCTGAAGTGAAGGTACACTGCCACAACCAACGGGGGAATTTACTATTTGCCACTCTAGGATTAGCTGGTCATGGAAGCATTAAGGATAATAATTTATGCAAGCATGAACTGGCCGTCCGCAGCCGGCCACTTAACTAAAAAACATCAAACCATTTTTGTTTCTTTCTGGCGACTCAACTGATCAGCAGGATGAACGACCACCAATGGATCCAAATGGATTTTCAGTGGTTGCCACACGTTCAGATAGGATACCTGTGTTTGTACTGTATTTAAAAAAAAAAAGAAAAATAAAGAACCTGTTTCTTTAAAACCAAATACCCCTTCTTTTTAAAACCAAACAGCCGACCTGTGAACCTCTTAATAGTGACTACGAGACAGATTCATCACTCTTAAAAACCAAATACACCTGAAGATTATGTTGAAAAAACAAAATGAACCGGCGGCGTTCTGCAAACACTCATTATTAAAACTTTACTCCTAATTTTGTTGATAGGGTTTCTGAATAAATCACCATCTGTTTTCTATATGTAGGTAATTTTCAGAGCAACATATTGGCTTCAACTGTAGGGTCAACTACAAAAGTGTGAGGAAGATGGACTTTTCCTGAATGTTGCATGTCGTACTCTTGAGTCAACGGTTATACAACCTTTTGCCAACTATGAATGGAGATTCTCTAATAGGCTGAAATAATGTTTTCCTTTCATGTTAGGTCTTTCTTTTAATTTTGGTTGGTTTGTGCTTTATTTTGGATTAAGACTTTATATAAGTGTGCTACTATTTGTAATAATTGGCTGTAGCTCTTCGGAGTAAAAGCGGGGATGTTTCATCCATTATCTAAAAAAAAATTGGTATCAATACTTTACTCCTAAAATTTTCTATTTATGGGACAGACAAGACCTCATCCTAGAAATAGCTGATTTGAGGATGATCAATTTATAGGATATGTTCACCGTCTTTCTTCCCGTCCTTTGTTTAGGGCAGTCGAGAAAAAAATATCATGTATACATCTAAACAAATTTTCATAAATCCAACCAAACATTTCGTAAATCAAACAACCTTTACGTAAAGCCAAACAACTTTTTAGGCGGATTGACCGGGATCGAATATGATTATAGAATGAATATCCCGAAGCAACAGAAATCCTTCTAAAACACCAGAAAAAAAACATTAAATCAAAGCAAGACAATTAATAAAATTCTCAATGTATGTTAAGCTACAATTAATACATTTATGGCTGTCGTTAAACATAGAGCTGATCCCACGGCTGTGATTAGAAGTAATGGTAATCCCAATGGCACTATATTCTTTTTGTAAATAATGTGGCTCACTACAATGTTGATTAATTAATTGGGTTCAATCATATTCCCTTCTTCCTATAAAGTATCCCCCACTAACTGCAATTAAGACCCTAAAGCTCAATCCTCAATGATCCACGTCATCAACACTTCTCAAGCCGTTGGATCAATGGATATGATAACGTCTCAGCCGTTGGATCAGAAAAAACGCAGCACGCTCAAATGAAAAACAGCCCAACCATCTTCTCTCACACAGCCAACCCGTGAGGCCCATTTAGCTTAATTCGATCCAACCAGCCCAACCATCATCTCTCACACAGCCACCCCAATTCAATCATGGCCCATTCAAGAATAAAGGATTTATTAGGGTTTTGTTGGATCGGTGGGGTCTTATCCTAACAGAGCAAACATCCACGCCGCAATGCAGTCGCGCAACCGTTTCTCCTCTCGCGCCAACGCCGCGCTCGCTTGCCCCCTCTCTTCGGCCCTTCCTCTCCCTGCCAGCGCCCGCCTCTCAATCTCTCCCTGCGGCCAGCGCTCCACGAGATCACGACCCTTTGGTTCGCCCCTTGAGAGCGTGGTTATTACCGAGCTATTAATAGGGAAGTCCAGTAGTCGGTGAGATATGTAACCGATGTGCAACACCAAGAAGACAACATCATCCGCGGATTTCACTTCTCTGGCTATCCAACAAATCTCATCGACCATGGCTAGACTTTCTTTTCTTCCAGCGGGGAGTTCAGAGAGCGAGCCATCGGAAGAGTCTGTCATGGATTTTAATTTTGATTCACGCACTCACGGGATTCATTTTGCAGAAGTTCAGGGTCTTTTTGTCATCCAGTCTGTGGCTGCAAGCCTGAGGCTCAGATGGGAAGTGAGGTAGTTGTTCAACAAAAAATATTTGTGCCGTCTTCTGTTGCCCAACTCATGGTCTGTAGCTAGCTCCTAATGCTGCTATTAATATGACCCACTCTACGTTTCTTATGCTGATCTATATTACTTTTATTTTTTCTATAGGGAAATCACTTTTATATCCTCTATATCAAAGCTGTAGGCAAGAAGAAATCATTCTTATTGAGATTGAATTGTATTTCTCTCTTTCATTCCATCAATGGCTATTTGGGGAGAACTATTTCGATACTGCAAAAATTTTCTTTCTATATATGTGCTACACAGGAATGGGTTATGGCAGTTTGAGAACTATTTGGTTACCGCAACAATTTATCGAAGGTTATGATTCATGTGTCTCAAACTCCTCTTCCTTAATTATACAAAGTCAGCTATCTAAGAAAATAAAATATCATGAGAATATTTGGTTTTTTATCTCAATGTCCGCCCATTCAAAAGGTTCATGGCCTCAATGTCGGCCCATTCAAAAAGTCTTAGAGAGCATGACTCTTTAGTTCGCATTGGTCAGTCTTAAAACAAAGAAATTAGTTTTGTATGATAGCAATCAAGTTCCTTTGCTAATCAATTTTAATATTTTACTAATATGTTTTACCACAATCGGTTTACAAATTTTAATATTATTCACAAGATTTTCTGCTGCAACGCGCGGGTCTCATCTAGTGTTACTATAATAGTTGGTACCCACTGAGAAGCATTTACTCAATATAAGCAAGACATGCAAGAGCCACATCATCAACAATTTTAAACCATTGGATCAAGAGCTAGCTAATCATCCATTCACCACCTTTTAGCTCATAATCACGCGTGGCATTGTTATCCATTCTGCACATCCAAATCCTCAAAGATAGTACTAATCTTTTTTCTAAATACAACTCAATTATTATATAAGATGTGAGCTTTGTTTTTATAAACAATTGGATAACATACATAATTAGGTATCATGAATCCAAACTCATTTTTGAAACATGCTTGAGATGAAGCAGAGAAGTGCTACACGACCTAACTGTGACGATATCCAAATTGTGCATGAAAATAACTTTCATATATCATAACAATACACAATGACGTTTCAAAAAATAAAACATGAATTGTATTGTAATAACAGAAGCTATATATGAAGCCGCATTATCATCTATTTTGTATATACAAAGAGTTGCATCTAATTATTTAAAACATTGATTTTATTATATGATAAAATTAGCAAATCCCGCGGCAAGGCGCGGGTGCCAACTAGTTTATGAATGGTAGATGGGGAAGCAAAAGGGATATATGTGAAGCGAAATAAACTAGCTAGTGGCTGATGAGGGAGTTAGGTCTCGATCTTCCGATAGGTACTGATAAATAGTCGATTTGGGCGGAGTCGCGACACAACTCGATCCGGCTTCTGAATGAACACGCTACTGAGCCCCGCAATCGTCAGCACCACGTTCCTCTGGTTATCAACCGTGCCGAAACCGGTTGACCTCGCCGAGAAGGCTAATCCCTGCATGCGAATCGAAGAACACAAGCAAGAACAAAATAGATTGCAACCAAATGCATATGAATGATTAAGCACACGAATTTGGGTTCCACAAACCGATCAAGCGGCGAAAACTGTTCTTGACAGGATAATCTAAACAAAACCCAAAAACCTAAAGATAGCGGCGGGGTATGATATATAGAGTTTAGGGTCGTGCAACCCCCTCTCGACGCAACCCTAATGGGTTCCAACACGATACAACTGTTACAAATTAAACATAACTGTTATCAAATCTCAACTAGTATCCATGCAGCTGCTGGTAGCTAGCTAGCTTGACTCCCATTCATATCGATTATCAAGTTGGGTTGTCATGATCACTGAAGAAAAAAAACTCTACGATGGAGCTGTGATAACTACCAGCATGGGGTAGTTGGTACTAGCAGTCATCGCAAAAATTAAACATTAAAACATACATGTTTTGGCTTATGTTCATTGGGTGTTTTCAATGATTTGTTGAACTACACTCTTATTTGAGTGTTACTATGTAATAATTGTCTGTAGCTCTCTTGTGTAAAGGCCGGGATGTTATATTCCATTATCTAAAAAACATATTTTGGCTTATTCAACATATATATTTACAAACAAAAATAATTTGCTATAAAACTTTTATATACATGTTCTCAGTGATCTAAAGGCAAATGCTAAAAAATAAACTTCGATGAAAAACTCAAAACAACTTCAAATTTTAGATTGAAAATTTAAATTTTGCCTCATAAGCATAAGCATAAGCATAAGCGAAAATATGAGGCTAACAGTTTTGGATAGAATTTCGGTATTAATTAGTATGCCGTCCAATCGATCCCAACTTAATATTAACTTCCTTGGCCGGCCATTCTATAGTCTGATAATCTACGGCTGCTTGAGGCATCCGGGAGCAAACGAAACCTGAAGAATTTTTTTTCTTTTTAGGGAACTGAAGAATTATATAGTTTGCCGTTTGTTGTGATCGGCGAAATGGCTGTATCACAGAAGGAAGTTTGAACGGCTCGTAAATTGGACCGTATATGCGGGTGACTCATACGGTCCAAAAGTCCTTTGGGCTGTGGCCCATAGAAACCTATACTTTGGTGGAAAATAGAACGACTAGTTAGCTTATACTTTCACGTCCTACAATATAGCAATATTTGTGATACTATTATTATGAATGAGACAAATCTATTATTATAAATATGGATATAAGTTTTATCCATAATTGTGATACTACGATGTGTTCCATTGTGTGCTAAGTGTTTATATTTTAGGATGGAGGGAGTAATTAAGTATTAGCTAAAAACATGAAAAATGAATTAATATAATTTTTTATACGACTTTGATATACTTTTTTTTTTAAAGAAAAACATATTGTTTAATCGTTTGGAAAGTATCCGCGCGAAAAAGAGAATAGAAGATGTGAACTTGTAGGATCGAACACAGCCTAAGGTTGAATCGAACTAGCTAGTGGCAACTGGCACCAATAGAGTGAGAGGGAGGAGGGCGTGCAGTTTTGTAGGAAGTCCATGTATTAATGGGTAATGATTATAAATCAGGTGCCTAACTTTCTTTTTCAAAGTTGAACATTGTTTCATCACTTAAAAAAATGTTTTGCCACTTGAAAAATAATGTTTTAAAGAAATGCAACATTCGACAAAATAAATTGCAACACCAATAGACAATATGTGAAACATAGAAGAAACGCAACTATAACATTGTGAAAGATCAAAAAACGTAACTACAACATTAAGGAAAAATATTGCCGATGCACACCAACAACAATGCAGTGTGCACCAAGCAAGTGTGACATCCAGTCGAAGAGGGTGAAACACACAAACACAACAAAGTGCAACAAAAGTAAGCAAAGGATTTCTTTTTTTAAAAAAAAAGCATCCTCAAAAGATCTCCAACATAGTTCTCACAGGCTGACAGCCTGACAGGCCCCAAGACTCGACACACGCAGCCACACAAGCTCCTACGTCTGCTGCTGGAACTCCCACTCATGTATCTGTTACGGCTATGGATCCATCAGAGCTCACTGCTCTACCTCGCTCATCGCCAGTAGATCGTGCGCCGGCTGATGTCTCGTGGGGAGGATGCATGGTTTCGGTGCTGGCGATGCGACCGGACGGTAGATCCGATAGTGTGAGCATCTTCGAAGATTGGGCTAGCGAATCATGGAAAATTCTAGAGATTGACGAAGTCACCACGGGCTATTGAGGCTCTTGTAACCATTAGACTACAGGCCCTTTCGCACTTAATTTGCTCTCACCCATCTAACAGCGCGGTGGTCTCTAGGTAGGTTTCACAGCTAGTCATACCATAATCACCATATTTTTGTTAATTTATAAATCAGCATCCGAACTATAACGGTATGCTAACATCTTTTGTTTTGTTTACCGACATAGACATGTACACATTTTTCAAATGATACAATATGTTTGTAAAATAAAATATAACACAAACACATCCATGTAAATCCATCCATAAAAGATTTACTTTTAGCATTTGAGTCTGCATAGAGCACACCAACACTATCACTAACATCATCCATACAAACATATCAGTGAGAACTGAGCATAGCTCAGTTTATGTGCTGGGGGATGTTCACCCAGCCTGCCAACCTAGGTTCAGGCAGCCCCTACTTGGGTTCAAATCCCGAACTCATGTGTGTTTCTCATGGGGATTTTGTTTCTTCTTAATTCACAGATTGCCAGCTGCGCTCCTCCTGGCTATTAACATTGTTCTTTTATATGCATATTGGTGTATATATATTACTATATTTACCGGACCATATCATGGTCTTTCCAGCTAAGTGGTAGGAAGCAATTGCCTTCTCTTGTAGCTTACCATCAGTTCCCCATGGGGCTCAGGCACAAACTTGGTAAAGTCAGACTTAGGCAATGGAGACAACAATCTGAGCTCAAAGTTTCTCAGCAAATGACTCCAGATCGCTTTAATCTGCATGTAAGCATAGCCCTCACCAACACAACCGGTCCTCCCGCCGCCAAAAGAAGCGTAAGAGAATTTCCCGCCAACCTTGTCCTCCTCTCTCCCAGGACCAAACCTGTCTGGATCATACAGATGACCATCCTTGTAGATATAAGGCACCTGGTTGCTGATCACTATAGGGCTTGCAATGGTGTGCCCTGCAGGGACAGCATACTCATGGCCTTCTCTCGTCCGGACGGTGAACTGCTTGTGCGCCGTCCTGACTAGCATGGGCACAGGAGGGTGCAGCCGTAGGGTCTCCTTGATGCAGCTGTGCAGCGTGCGCATCTCCATCAGAGAACCGTAGCGATCAACCGTGATTCTGCCGCCGCCGTTGATGTTGCCGAGTTCTCTGGCGATCTTATCCTGCTCGTCGACGGCGGCGGCGAGGAACCTCTCGTGGCTGAGCAGGCGAGCGCCGGTCCACACGCTGGTGTAGGCGCTCGTGTGCTTCGCGGCGAAGAGCAGGCAGATCATGAGCGCGGCGACCTCCGCCTCCGTCGTGGCGCGGCCGTCCGCCTTGTACCTGGAGTCGATTAGGCTCTGGAGGACGTCCTTGTCGACGACATTGTGATCTCCCTGCTGCTGCTGCTGCTTGCGGGATCTCACTATGTCGGAGAAGATGGCGTGGAGCCTCTCGCGCGCCATGTCGCGGCGGCGGTTGCAAGGGATGAGTGGGGTGTAGGGGAAGAAGACGCTCTTCAGGTTCACGCCGCCCTCGATATCGCGGAACAGGTTGCATACCTCGTCGAACATCGCCCCCATCACCTCCTTGCCGAGGAGGCATCTGCCTGAGATCAACAGGAGTAGTTGCTCTAGTTCACGTCTTAGGTCAACGGTGCCATGTTGCCCCCATTTCGCAAAGTAATCCTGTACAACGCATAGATGATGCCAGATTGTAAGTTACTCAAGTTTCTGATGATTGGGTGCTGTATTTACAGATGTTGGTATAATTAATCATCTCAAAAGTATCACCCAATAATATGCATAAAAAAAGATATTACTCCTGCTGGTTCAATGGTTCAATAATTCTTGACATTTTGGATAACGACATGGTTTATAGAATATATTTCACTATAATTTTCTATTACAATACAAAAAAAGCAAATATTTTTTTTAAAAAAAACTTTTTTAAAGACTAATCTATACATCATGTTCTAGTGTCCTTAAATTAAATATCTAATGTCCTTAAATTAAATTAATATTTAAAAAGTTATTAATAGTCAATCTTGTTTAAAATGTTAAGAATTATAAACAGAGAGTATCACATACTACCTCCAGCCTCTAGTTTAATTTTTCAAAAATGTCATTTTAGAATCCATGCCATTAACCTAAGTTGACTTTGACCATCATTATTGTTTAGAATTAATATAGTAGATTTTGTGTATTCAAAGATGACATAATTAATCAGATTTATTGTAACTAAATATTTCATAAACATTACAATCGTACACCTGTTGTTTTTTGGATTTATGCAAAAGAAGTAGTCAAAATCTACTGCTTGCTCACCTCAACTTCTTGAACCATGGGATCAACATGGATCCTCAGCCTGGCTGGCTTCAGAGCATCAACAAAGAAGCGAGCCTGTTCATTCCTGGTGACGCTGTCTACTCCATGGGCGATCTCTTTGCCAAACATAGGCACCGTGAACTCCAACAGGTTGCCATGGCTGATCTCTGATTCCAAACCTTGGAAGAAATGGGCTGAGACCTCTGGTCCGACCAAGAAGGTCATCTTCAGTAATCCAGCCAAATTTATGGTGAACACGCTGCCAAACTTCGTGTACAGTTCATGCAATATGGCTGGCAGACCACTCCTGAAAAGAGTAGGCAAGAGTCGTAGGAGGGCAATTGAATTCACAACAGGTGGAGGAGGTGGCATTTTGCAGGTAGGATCAGTGGCACTTCTTCTCCTTCCTCCTCTTGCAATCTTGGTGACGGCTGCAGTGATGGCCAGAATAATAGCCATGGCGATCCACGTGACGCTGCTACTTGTTAACTCCATGTCGCTATAATCTGCAGTGATGGAGAGTTGGAGACAGATGAGCAGCTTGGGCTAGCTATGTGGATTAGTGGATGGGACTACGAGAGGACCATTAGCAGTTTGAAAAACGTCCGCGTGGAAAATAAGAGAATGGAATTTAGGAACCTGCCCTACCAAATGAATCTAACTATAGTTACTACCTCCGTCCTAAGACTATTTCGGTGCATGCATGGTTAGCAATGAACACTTTTAAGACATATATAGGTATATATAGGCTGTGTTTAGTTCACACTGAAGTTTGATTGAAATTGGTACGATGTGATAGAAAAGTTGTATGTATATGAAAGGTTTGATGTGATGAAAAGTTGGGAGTTTGGAAAAAAAACTTTGGAACTAAACAGGGCCATAGTAGCTTCTAACATTGTGAATGGTGAGGATTGGAGGCTTAACCACACACAATTTTTTTTTGTTAGACCGATAATTTCACACTTTATTCTTGTCTTATGTATCCGCGGTCTATCCTCCCTACCTTTCTATAGCCTACAAGCAGGTTATATGAATAAGGAAGGTGCCACATCTGTATTTATATTTACTCATGTGTTAGACTAATGATTTCATCCTTTATTCATATCTCATAGGTCCGATGATCTCCTTCCTATCTCGTTCCAATTCTGTCTTTATAAGTTGGTTGTACGGATAAGGATGTAAAGTCGTATGCATGGATAAGAATGCTGTGCCTATATATATTTATGCTTTGGTATCAATCTACTATCACATTAAGTCAATCCGTTAAGTTCATCTTTGCTTTCACTTTTTTGAAATATTAGAAATGGTTCATATCTCTTGCCCTGTGCTAATAAGGCACAAGAGCTGTGCCCAAAAAAAAGCAACAATTGGTTCTTCCACGGGGAAAAAATATTCTAACCCATATCTATGCATTATGCTATATTTCAGTTCATCTTGCCAACGAATTCATGGGATAGAAATCCATGCTGCATACTCACACATTCAAATGGAACACAAAACTGATCTTACCAAAATCTCGCGATCAATGGAACAACGGATGCAGGTAGAGATCACTCAAGTATAAATTTCAGTAACCATTAGTAAGCTATTAACCAATGAATTAGCTCCTATAGTTAGCTCAATTAAGAAATAGATCATACCTGAATACAAAGTCATTCTTCTCCTCGCAGAACTGTACACTGCATATGTGCAAGCAGAAATAGCCTCCTCTCAACTATATATACTGCCCCAGGATGCATACCCTAAAAGAAAGAAAAGAGAAGTTTCCAGGATGTATGCATCAACCTAAGTCAACAGCAACCAAACTATTAGTCTATTAGCTTGCATGTGCCACGCGATCGCCTAAATAAAACAGGCTACAAGAGCTCGGATTTTTTTAAAAAATAAAAAATTAAACATGCTGCTATAGTATTGATGATTCAGATCTGTTATCTAGTCCCCGACGAAGAACCAAACTATTCGCTTGCCAAAAACATGTTTACATAAATAAAACAAGCTGCAGTATCGTTTGAATTTTTTTTAAGAATGAAGTGTATCGGCGCGCGATCCTTGCATGTGTGTATTACTTAGGTCTCAAACTTTCAAAATGTATTTTTGATTCTCTAACTCGTTCTGGATGCTAAGGTTCAAATGGGTTTAAACCCATTTTGTGTACTGATGTGGTAGGTAGTATCCACTTCGATTTTTTTTTGTTTTTCTCTCTTCTCCTTCTATCCTTTTTTCGCTTTCTTTTCTTTTTTTCCTACAAGCTCGAGCAGGAGTGTGGAGCAGGGTTTTCAATTTTGATTTCGGCCATTTCGGTTCTACCGAATTTTCAGTATTTTTGGTACTTATTGGACCGAATATTTTTGAAATTTTAACATAATTTAATTGAATTTGACAAATTTTGATCAAATTCAAAAAAAAAGAAAAACCGAAAATTTTGGCCGAGATAATCACTTGGCGGGGGTCCGTAATTTCGAAAATTTCAAACCAAAATTGCAATCACTGGTCTGCAGAAGTTTGACGCATGCAAGATTTGACTAGCTAGTTCATACTTGCCGGAGTTTGTACCATACGAGCCTTGTCATCGTTGACGCCGGGGACGACGCCCTCCAGTCCATGCTCTACGGCGGCCGGCGAGTCGTTGGTAGGGCCGGGGCAGCTAGCCCAGGCGAATGACTGGTAGCGGACCAACGATGGCTCCAGGAGAGGAGAATAGATATTTTTTATTTTTATTTTTCCTATATGTGACTGACAAGTGAGTCCCGCTCACACAAATGCATCACCGTGATATTCCGGAGGCCGCTATGTGTGCAAATCGTGTGTTGCACCGTGTTGTTGAGAGATGTTTCACATGTTTCATCTCTTGATAAAAAGTGCTTCAATGAAAATGTTTCAGATGTTTCACTAGCAGAGAAAAATGTTTCAGTGCTTGTGCAAAATTGTTTCAATTCTTAGGCAAAATTGTTTCAACCAAATTAATAGTGGAACATACTAATTGCAACACAAAAAACCAATGTGTGCAACATTGAATCAAAATAGAATGAAACAACTTAAGGTCTAGAACAGAGTGCAACAAAAATACAAATAAGCTGCAACATCACTCAAATTTGCAACAAAGCCCACCTTTGTCTTCTTCTATTCCGGTCACCGAAATAAAGCGAACGACATAGGGAGACAAGCGAGGTGAGGTGAAGGTGTAGACAACAACAAGGGCAAAAACGATATCAGGAGGGCGACCTCACCAGGGCCAGTCGTATCGGCATCCAGTCCAACGCCACCTTCGCATCGTGAGCTCACAGCTGCTTCGCCGGCGGCAAAGGTCTAGCGCCTCATCTAGTCCTCCCTTTCGCGCAGCCTGCTCCGTCATCGCCAGCAAGGTCATCGGCATCCTCCTCCCTCACCGCTTCGTGTTGCCCCGCCACCGCCAGCGTGGTCGCCGGCGTCCTCCTCCGTCTTAGCGTCGCGCTGCCCCGCCACCACCAGCGTGTCCGCCAACGACCTCCTCCCTCTTCCCGTCTCGGTGGTGCTGGCGACATGCTCCAACGCTCTCTCTCTCTATGGTTACGAGAAATGAGAGGATAAGGTTGTGGGAATGATGGGTGGAATCAATAGTGGGCCCCACCTTTCGTTTCTTTCCGTCCGATATTTTTCGCTCCGTCAGACGGTAGATGCAAAGCATTTTTGTGATATTCCACGTTAGCGAAGAAGGGAGTTTTAGCCCGTTTGGATTTGCATGGAACTCAAGACAAGTTTAGAGACCCGAAAATATATTTTGAACGTTTAGGGACATAGATGACATGCCTGCAATCGGTGGACCGCTCATACACTTAACTCCTTAATTCTCAGGTGTGACTTTGATCATGAACTTTTATCGGAATAAGTTTATAAAAACTAATTAGTTATTTTAAGAGTTATGAATGGCTTTTTTAAAGATAAATATACACATATATTTTTAAAAAAATCTAAGTATTTAGAATTCATTGATGGTTAGAGTTCTAAAAGTTTGATAAAAAAAATCTAAATACTCCCTGTATCTTAAAAATGTTATTTTTCTTTCACAAAATGTAAGGGATTTTGTGCTTTGACTTTATGGATAAAATCTGTTATATATATTTTGTGATATAGGTGTAGCAACTTATAACATTTAAATTTTGTCATAGTAGTTCTTTTTTCATCTATTTTATTCATTTCACCGATCATAATCATGCATCTCATATTTAATTGTTTACATACTTTCTAGTTTATTTAAGCAAGATTAAGGTTAAGGGAAATGATTTGTTTCACTTATTTTGTTAGCTAAATTCTGAATCGTTGGATTCCAGTCCTATGTATCTGATTGCCTGAAAATGCTTGAATTTTCGTGCATTGAGATCAGTGTCTGAAATACTTATATATTTTGTACAAATCCTATAATAAATACTTGAGAACGGATGTGTACAACGTTTAATTTTGCTGCATGCCGCACGGAAAGGCTTTTCTAATCGGTAGCTGCTATTGGTGCCTTCGGTGGGTGCCTTTCAGTCTGATTAGTGTAAGATATACAGAAATACGGGAAACCAGATTGGACGCTAAGGTAGTCAACGTGCCCTGTATGGATTCGTTGTGATCACCGTTTTTTTCCTAGATTGTATTTGGTGCTCTTTTTTTTTTTAGATATAATGGAATAAAAATTCTGGCCATTGCTGAAAAGAAGCTACAACCACTTATTACAAAATTCTCTCAAATAGAGCAAAACACTTAGGCAACAATAAGAACTGAAATAATAAAAGCCAACACACAGAGAAGAAACAATTATTGAAGTTTATTTGTGAACCTCCATCCCTAGTTGGCGAAAATCTACATTACCGTATTTGGTACTCATTTATGACCACAAAGAACGGGCATGGCTGATGGGCGGGTGATCGCCCATAGTGATCACCCCCATCCCCCTGTACGCTCCTATCCCCTTTCTCATACGCTCCTATCCCTTTCTCCTCCCTTCTTTTCTTCCTACACACATAAATTTTTAAAAAATAGAAAAAAATAAAATTGGAAAAATTTATATAGAAATACTATGTATATAAAAATATTTGAATTCAAATTCAAATATTGAAACGGATATATAAACTTTTGACTTGTAAACTTTGTCTTATAAACAATATTTGAATTCAAATTTAAATTCAAATTTGAAACGGGTATGTAAACTTTTGGCTTATAAACTTTGAGTCTATAAACTTTAGTGTATAAATTTTAGGTGTATAGGAATACTATATATAATATTTGAATTCAAATTCAAATTTTAATCGAATATATAAAATTTTGAGTTATAAATTTTGGGTCTCTAAACTTTAGATGTGTACAAACTTTAGGTGCATAAATTTAATAAAATAGAAAAGTAATGCGATGCCAAAAAAGAAAACCATGTGGAGGAGGGGAGGTGATCACTAGAGGCGATCGATCGCCCGTTAGTCTTTTCGACAAAGAACTATCGAGGTGGATCTTACGACAAATTAAAGAAAAATTCTCACCGGTCATAAATATTTTTGTTTAAGATAAAACTTTGTGAGCCAACAATTTTATATTTAAAATAAGTTTATAAAATCTGAGGTATTAGAGCAGGTACAATAGCAGGCTATAAGCCGGCTATAACCATATATCGAGAAGAAAAGAGAAGAGAGAGAAGAAAGCGGGCTACAGATTTGTAACCGGCTACAACACGAATTCCAAGATGTTATATGTGTATGAGATGTGGGACCGGGTATTAATGGTGTAGTATATTTTTATAGTTAACTATTGTATGAATGGGCTATTAGATTGGCTATAGATGTTTTGGAGCCAATAGTTGGCTATACTATTGACCTTGCTCTTATTATATTGCAATATTTCCTTCAAGGCAATTTTTATGCATTCTTGTTTGTTAAGTGAGCATTTTGAGTTTGATCGAATCTTATTTTAAAGGTTACACATTTTTGTTAGAAACACGGTACAAAATGTAGGTACTCACAAACACACGTACATATTTACCTTTAGAACCACACACCTACGGGTGGTAATGGACCAAATTTTAGTCTATGAGGGCTGGGTTTAATCTGTGATGGGCTCAATTTCTATACATTTTTAGCCTACGAATATTTGATGGATAGGTTGGTTATGAAAAAACTCATTTGTCTTGACTCAGTACCATCTCTACACACACCCTAGCCTTATGAGTACCTCCAAGAGACCGGACCATCGTATCTTGAGATTGACGAAGTCACCATAGACGTCTTATTGCCTAGCATTACTTTGGCTGCACAGGTAGTCAAATCGATAAATGCAACTATGGCACGGACAAAGGAACCGAGGACGGCTGTAGAAGATGATGGCCAGGCACAAACCCGAAAGGGGCCTCCCTAGATTGGAGGTTGAGGAAGCCTAGACCAATTGTGAAAACTTCAGCCATACCTTTGAAGAACCATCGTTGGAGACAAGTTCAGATAAGGATGAAGACTAACGCGGTCGCTACTAGATAACCGGAGATGAACATCACAGCCAGCACAACCTTCATTCAAGCAGATCCTCCATGAATTCCGACTATTAATTAATACGTTGTCCAGACGATGAATTGAGTATTAATTATTATAAAATTAAAAATGGATTTATTTTGTAAGTAACTTTTTATTTGAAAAAAGAAAGCACTGTTTAACAGCTCGGAAAATTAATAGTGTGCTAAAAAAATTGAGATAGTAGCTCACTCTAATTATTAAGCTCAATCAAGCATGCCCGAAATCTTACACATGACTCTTGTGCCAAGACTAAAACACAGGAAACAAAACTCATAAAGGATAAAACTACCGGAGGAGACTACCCATCGGACGTCCAATAAAAAACAAAATATCGGACGCCTCTCACAGCCCTTAGTAGCAGCGCACTGCACACCTAGCACTACATGCAAAGCGCAAGTGCATACAACCATACATGTGCTAGCCTGTGTATGCAGCATGTACGGCTACTAGTACTGTATTGTAATGTATACATCTTTTTTTATTCTTTAAACTCTTTTCTCTTAAAATATATACTTGATCTGTGATTTGATTACATCATTGGATTTGTTATAATAAAATCTTTATAACAAGATCTCACATGGCTATATTTTGATTAAAAAAAACTACTGAAACATCGTGAAATACTTATTGCAACAACAGGTAGTACCATATGCGACATTTCAGAAACCTATTGCAACAAAAGAAACTTTAAAGTGCAACATAGTCCAATTCTAATTGAAACATTTGTTTTTCATTGAGTGAAACACTGAATTTTAACAGTTGAAACATATATTTTTTTTCATCAGAATATAATCATGCAAGATCTCATTGTAAAGATTTAATAACAACAAATACACCACAATAATCGGATCATGAATCGCATAATTAGTTTGCAAGAAAAATGGTTTTAAAGATCATGTCTCAATTTGCATGTTCCTATATGCTTGCATGCAAGTTGTGCATGCATGCGGCTGAGGAAAAGTAACAGGGAAAGAGAAATCAGGAAAAACACCGGAAAAGGTGAATCAACTTTAGACTAGTATAGACCATGATGGCGTCCGATGTTTGTCTTCCCGTCGGACGCGTGACACGAAGCATTTTCCTAAAACTACCACATGAAAATGACAATATGCAATGTTGTTGAAACACTTTCTTTGAACAGAGAATTGCTGAGTTACATTGATCCCAGCCTTTGACTACTCCTCACAGCAGTTAAATGGATGTCTGAAATGATTCTCGGTCCAATATGAATAATATTTAACTGCTTTCAATAATCTACTGCTTTGTACAGAAGCTTGGGCACTCTCCTTTCCTCATCCACGCTTTTTTTTGCTCCACATGTACAATTTACAATCGCAAATGCAGACATGCCGGCTGCTTTTGATACCATGTTTGGTTCAGGCTGCTTCCCTTGGTTCGAAACACGAACTCAGTGTGTTTCTTTGTAATTTATAGATGACTAGTTAAATGTCTGTGCTTTGCTATGAATTAATGTGAATTATATGCATGCACTCGTCCCTGTAGATAAACTTGATTTTAGGGATGAAATAGATAGCCACAATATGTACCCTTCTTTTAGAAGAGTATAGCTAGCCAGCTCCTCTGAGTTATATTTCCTTTTCTTTTCCTAACATACATATTGGCACATATCTATACTTTCTATATATATTAATAGTACATAACTTCACCGTATCTAGTAAGTACATAACTTCACCTTATCGGTTAAGAGGTAGGAAGCAATTGCCTTCTCTTGTAACTTACCATCACTTTCCCTTGGGGCTCAGGCACAAGCTTACTCCAGTCCGTCTTAGGAAATGGAGACAACAATTTGAGCTCAAAGTTTCTCAGCAAATGGCTCCAAATCGCCTTAATCTGCATGTAAGCATAGTTCTCACCAACACAGCTATTCCTCCCACCGCCAAAAGATGTGTAAGAGAATTTCCCGCCAGCCTTGTCCTCCTCTCTTCTAGGACCAAACCTGTCTGGATCATACAGGTGAGCATCCTTGTAGATGTAAGGCACACGGTTGCTGATCACTATAGGGCTAGCAATGGTGTGCCCTGCCGGGACACAATATTCATGGCCTTCTCTCGTCCGGACGGTGAACTTCTTGAGGGCCGTCCTGACGATCATCGGCGCCGGAGGGTGCAGCCGGAGCGTCTCCTTGATGCAGCTGTGCAGCGTGTGCATCTCCATCAAGAAACCATAGTGATCCGTGACGATTCTGCCATTGATGATGCCGTGTTTCTTGACGATCTGATCCTGCTCGTCGACGGCCGCGGCCAGGAACTTCTTGTGGGTGAGCAGGCGAGCGCCGGTCCAGACGCTGGTGTGGGTGCTCGTGTGCTTCGCGGCGAAGAGAATGCCGATGATGAGGCCGGCGACCTCCGCCTCTGTCGTGGCGCGACCATCGGCCTTATACCTGGAACAATGTTTTAGATAGTGGGCTAAGGCATTTAGCGGTTAGTTTCTCAAACAGCTATAGCGGCAACTATAACAGACTAAATGGAGCTATAGCGGCTAATTTGTACTTCCTCCATTTCATATTATAAGACTTTCTAGCATTGCCCATATTCATATATATATTAATGAATCTAGACATGAAAATGCTAGAAAGTCTTATAATATAAAACGGAGGGAGTACATGAAATAAGCAAATAGCTAGAACCCTTCTCAAACAGCTATAGCGGTAGATTTAAAACCCTGACCTGGAATCGATAAAGCTCTGGAGCACGTCCTTGTCATCGACCTCCTCCTGATCTCCCTGCTGCTGCTTGCGGGATCTCACGATGTCGGAGAAGATGGCTTGGAGCCTCTTGCGCGCCATGTCACGACGGCGGTTGGAAGGGATAAGTGGGGTGTAGGGGAAGAAGACGCTCATCAGGTTCACGCCACCCTCGATATCGCGGAACAGGTTGCAGACCTCGTCGAACTTCGTCCCCATCACCTCCTTGCCGAGGAGGCATCGGCCTGAGATCAACAGTAGTAGTTGCTCCAGTTCATGTTTCAGATCGACCGTGCCGTGTTGCCCCCATTTCGCAAAGTAGTCCTGCAGAACATGTAGGTGATGCCAAATTATAAGTTACTGAAGCTTGTAATGACTGGGTGCCGTATGTACAAATCTTGATCTAATTAATCATCTCAAAAGTGTCATCCAACTGTAGTCAGGTTTCCCAAACCGTCGGGATCAGAGTTACCGCGCATAAAAAAAAAATCACTTAAGGCCTATTTGGCAGAACTCTCCAACTCTGCATTATAATTAAAGTGATCATGTGTAAGCTAATCTTCAGATCTTATAAAATTAGAAACTTACACCTCCAACTAACTCACAAGTAAGTGTCGTTCTAGAATCCGTGCAACTAACCCAACCTGACTTTGACCAACTTTGGAATATAATAGATTTTGGGCATACGAAAGTAACACAATAGATCAGATTTATCTTAAATTTGGAGGCAAACATAATCATAACACTTGCTAATTACAATTGCACTGTTGCTTACCTCAACCTCTTGAACCATGGGATCAACATGGATCCTCAACCTGGCCGGCTTCAGTGCCTCAGCAAAGAATCGACCCTGCTCGATCCGGGTGGCGTTGTCTACGCCATGGCCGACCTCTTTGCCGAACATAGGCACCGTGAACTCGAACAGGTCGCCATGGCTGACCTCCGATTCCAACCCTTGGAAGAAATGAGCCGAGACCTCCGGTCCGACCAAGAACGTCGCCTTCAGCAATCCGGCCACGCTTACGGTGAACACGCTGCCGAACTTCGCGTACAGCTGCTGCATCGTGGCTGGCACATCGCCTCTGAAGAGAGCAGGCAGGAGGCCTAGGAGATCGATGCAATTCACAACGGGTGGAGGAGGTGGCGTTTTGCAGGTAAGATCAGAGGATTCAGATAGGCATCTTCTTCTTCCTCCTCCTAATGCAATCTTGGTGAGAGCTGCAGTGATGGCAAGAATGGCCATGGCAAGCCACATGGCACTGCTACTAGTTAACTCCATGTTTGTTGTAGCCTGAAGGTAAAACATGGAGACAATTAAGTAGCCTGGAAATGCGACAAGAAGATGAAAATGACTCTGAACTCTCATCTTGGTTTTAAGTGTAGTTTCCAACCAATTGTGCATGTGCGATGATGGGAAGCTTAGTAAGCAGGCACAAGAAAGAGAGAGAGAGAGAGCATCAATTGGCTCTTTTCGCAGAAGAAAATGAGAATCTAATCCATATGACAAATTTCTGTTCATCTTGTAAATAATTCATGGGATAAAAACCATGCTGCATTCAAATCGAAAACTAGGTGTAATCTGACCAAAATCCACGGCTTAATGGATGCAGAATGATGAACACTCCAGTATAAAGTTCGACAGCTAATAACCAAAGAATCGGGTCATCTAATTAGCGAAATTGAGAACAGAGCATACCTGAACTGAATACAAAGCTATTCTTCAACCTGGCAGAACTGTGGTCTTCATGTAAGCTAGCAGAAATAGCCTCCTCTGAACTATATAATCTGCAGTGATGGAAACAGCACCTTCAGGAAGCATCTAATCAAAGATGAAGTGAATTGTCAATCTCTTGTAATAGCCTACTAGTATAAGTCAACAGAAACCAAACTAAGTATTAGCTTGCGTGACACATGCCCGCATAAATAATACAGGCTGCTAACCTGCTACTGTGTAGTACGTTGTATGATTGACTATCGATCAATTTAGAATTGGGAAATCATGTTTTGTTTATGGTTATGAAACTTCTGGAAAAATTTGATAACGTAGATAATTATGTGAGATATCACTACGCTAACATACAAGTTTAAATTTGACCTCAACAAGTTGAAAAAAAAAATCAAATCTGACTGAATAGTACTTATACTACTCAGGGTGTAATTTGTTTTCTTATCAAATTTGAAGTTGATTTTTTGCAAGATGATAGATAAATAATGTACCAATATTGTCCCTTTTTTAAAGATTTTTTATAACTATTTAAATAGTATTTGAGATAACAAACAAGAGAGTAGACATACGCTTAGGTGAAAAAACAGAACCAGTTCCATTTAGAGTTAGCTAGTCGCCGAAGGATAATCAAAAAATATATATCCAACTGATTGAATTAGAAAATATGCCAATATGGACAATTTAGGTGGGTATAGCCTCGCTGCTCATGTCACAAATATGTCGTTTGCTATTTTTTCGGTCTTCGGGGATGTAACTCTGACGACCATACTTTTTATATACAATAAGTTTATGAGGTTACAAAAGTAATTCAAGACAAGAATATGCATACCAATTTTAAGTTTTCAAATTAAGTATTTTAGAATTCTTTTATGGTTGGAGTTTCAAAAGTTGCATAGAAATCAACAACATATTTGATATATATGTAATGCGCATATTTGATCATTACCGTGGAAAATATGGGTACCGGGTATTCACACGGCCTTCATGTTCGACTAGATATAGGAGGTATGTCAGATCCATGTACTATGTAATAGAAGAGTATGACTTGATCGTAATGTTGCCTTGTGTTATATGACAGGATCTATAATATCGATCGAGTATTATTATGTGATAGATTGGAAAACTGATGTCATGTCCGATTAGGTTTTCCTCTTTGTAATTCTGCTCCCCAATCTATATAAGATTGGCAGGAAGCCCTCCAAAGACAGATGGCGAGATAAGTCACGATTAGATCATCAGATCAATACAATTCCCGGTGGATACAATCCCCAAACAGGATTAGGGTCTTATTACCTTCGTTTCAGGTTATAAAACTTTCTAGCATTATCCATATTCACATAGTGTCTAGATTTATTAACATATATATGAATATGGGCAATGTTAGAAAGTCTTATAATATAAAACGGAGGAAGTACTCTCATCGAGAGGGTCCCCGTGCATCCGTCTAATTTCGGTCTTGTGCGCTACATTTTTCTCTTACCGATTTTCAGAATTGACAATTGTCTTTTTCTAAATTCTAATCATATACAGGCAGCGTTTGCAACCGTGCTGCAAAACAAGGTCTCCAACTATTACCTGCTGGCTGCCTTGGGTGTAGCCGTGCAGGTGTGCACCACATTGGAAATGGTCGTATAAAAGCCACCACCTCCTATAATATTCTTGCGTGATTGATTAGTGTGCGGTAGATGCGGAAAATACGGAAACCAGATCGAGACGCCAAGCCGGCGACCTCCGCCTCTGTCGTGGCGCGACCATCGGCCTTATACCTGGAACAATGTTTTAGATAGTGGGCTAAGGCATTTAGCGGTTAGTTTCTCAAACAGCTATAGCGGCAACTATAACAGACTAAATGGAGCTATAGCGGCTAATTTGTACTTCCTCCATTTCATATTATAAGACTTTCTAGCATTGCCCATATTCATATATATGTTAATGAATCTAAAAATGGACAATGCTAGAAAGTCTTATAATATAAAACGGAGGGAGTACATGAGAGCAAATAGCTAGAACCCTTCTCAAACAGCTATAGCGGTAGATTTAAAACCCTGACCTGGAATCGATAAAGCTCTGGAGCACGTCCTTGTTGTCGACCTCCTCCTGATCTCCCTGCTGCTGCTTGCGGGATCTCACGATGTCGGAGAAGATGGCTTGGAGCCTCTTGCGCGCCATGTCGCGACGGCGGTTGGAAGGGATAAGTGGGGTGTAGGGGAAGAAGACGCTCATCAGGTTCACGCCACCCTCGATATCGCGGAACAGGTTGCAGACCTCGTCGAACTTCGTCCCCATCACCTCCTTGCCGAGGAGGCATCGGCCTGAGATCAACAGTAGTAGTTGCTCCAGTTCATGTTTCAGATCGACCGTGCCGTGTTGCCCCCATTTCGCAAAGTAGTCCTGCAGAACATGTAGGTGATGCCAAATTGTAAGTTACTGAAGCTTGTAATGACTGGGTGCCGTATGTACAAATCTTGATCTAATTAATCATCTCAAAAGTGTCATCCAACTGTAGTCAGGTTTCCCAAACCGTCGGGATCAGAGTTACCGCGCATAAAAAAAAAATCACTTAAGGCCTATTTGGCAGAACTCTCCAACTCTGCATTATAATTAAAGTGATCATGTGTAAGCTAATCTTCAGATCTTATAAAATTAGAAACTTACACCTCCAACTAACTCACAAGTAAGTGTCGTTCTAGAATCCGTGCAACTAACCCAACCTGACTTTGACCAACTTTGGAATATAATAGATTTTGGGCATACGAAAGTAACACAATAGATCAGATTTATCTTAAATTTGGAGGCAAACATAATCATAACACTTGCTAATTACAATTGCACGGTTGCTTACCTCAACCTCTTGGACCATGGGATCAACATGGATCCTCAACCTGGCTGGCTTCAGTGCCTCAGCAAAGAATCGACCCTGCTCGATCCGGGTGGCGTTGTCTACGCCATGGCCGACCTCTTTGCCGAACATAGGCACCGTGAACTCGAACAGGTCGCCATGGCTGACCTCCGATTCCAACCCTTGGAAGAAATGAGCCGAGACCTCTGGTCCGACCAAGAACGTCGCCTTCAGCAATCCGGCCACGCTTACGGTGAACACGCTGCCGAACTTCGCGTACAGCTGCTGCATCGTGGCTGGCACATCGCCTCTGAAGAGAGCAGGCAGGAGGCCTAGGAGATCGATGCAATTCACAACGGGTGGAGGAGGTGGCGTTTTGCAGGTAAGATCAGAGGATTCAGATAGGCATCTTCTTCTTCCTCCTCCTAATGCAATCTTGGTGAGAGCTGCAGTGATGGCAAGAATGGCCATGGCAAGCCACATGGCACTGCTACTAGTTAACTCCATGTTTGTTGTAGCCTGAAGGTAAAACATGGAGACAATTAAGTAGCCTGGAAATGCGACAAGAAGATGAAAATGACTCTGAACTCTCATCTTGGTTTTAAGTGTAGTTTCCAACCAATTGTGCATGTGCGATGATGGGAAGCTTAGTAAGCAGGCACAAGAAAGAGAGAGAGAGAGAGCATCAATTGGCTCTTTTCGCAGAAGAAAATGAGAATCTAATCCATATGACAAATTTCTGTTCATCTTGTAAATAATTCATGGGATAAAAACCATGCTGCATTCAAATCGAAAACTAGGTGTAATCTGACCAAAATCCACGGCTTAATGGATGCAGAATGATGAACACTCCAGTATAAAGTTCGACAGCTAATAACCAAAGAATCGGGTCATCTAATTAGCGAAATTGAGAACAGAGCATACCTGAACTGAATACAAAGCTATTCTTCAACCTGGCAGAACTGTGGTCTTCATGTAAGCTAGCAGAAATAGCCTCCTCTGAACTATATAATCTGCAGTGATGGAAACAGCACCTTCAGGAAGCATCTAATCAAAGATGAAGTGAATTGTCAATCTCTTGTAATAGCCTACTAGTATAAGTCAACAGAAACCAAACTAAGTATTAGCTTGCGTGACACATGCCCGCATAAATAATACAGGCTGCTAACCTGCTACTGTGTAGTACGTTGTATGATTGACTATCGATCAATTTAGAATTGGGAAATCATGTGTTGTTTATGGTTACGAAAACTTCTGGAAAAAATTTGATAACGTAGATAATTATGTGAGATATCACTACGCTAACATACAAGTTTAAATTTGACCTCAACAAGTTGAAAAAAAAAAATCAAATCTGACTGAATAGTACTTATACTACTCAGGGTGTAATTTGTTTTCTTATCAAATTTGAAGTTGATTTTTTGCAAGATGATAGATAAATAATGTACCAATATTGTCCCTTTTTTAAAGATTTTTTATAACTATTTAAATAGTATTTGAGATAACAAACAAGAGAGTAGACATACGCTTAGGTGAAAAAACAGAACCAGTTCCATTTAGAGTTAGCTAGTCGCCGAAGGATAATCAAAAAATATATATCCAACTGATTGAATTAGAAAATATGCCAATATGGACAATTTAGGTGGGTATAGCCTCGCTGCTCATGTCACAAATATGTCGTTTGCTATTTTTTCGGTCTTCGGGGATGTAACTCTGACGACCATACTTTTTATATACAATAAGTTTATGAGGTTACAAAAGTAATTCAAGACAAGAATATGCATACCAATTTTAAGTTTTCAAATTAAGTATTTTAGAATTCTTTTATGGTTGGAGTTTCAAAAGTTGCATAGAAATCAACAACATATTTGATATATATATAATGCGCATATTTGATCATTACCGTGGAAAATATGGGTACCGGGTATTCACACGGCCTTCATGTTCGACTAGATATAGGAGGTATGTTAGATCCATGTACTATGTAATAGAAGAGTATGACTTGATCGTAATGTTGCCTTGTGTTATATGACAAGATCTATAATATCGATCGAGTATTATTATGTGATAGATTGGAAAACTGATGTCATGTCCGATTAGGTTTTCCTCTTTGTAATCCTGCTCCCCAATCTATATAAGATTGGCAGGAAGCCCTCCAAAGACAGATGGCGAGATAAGTCACGATTAGATCATCAGATCAATACAATTCCCGGTGGATACAATCCCCAAACAGGATTAGGGTCTTATTACCTTCGTTTCAGGTTATAAAACTTTCTAGCATTATCCATATTCACATAGTGTCTAGATTTATTAACATATATATGAATATGGGCAATGTTAGAAAATCTTATGTCCGATTAGGTTTTCCTCTTTGTAATCCTACATCCGTCTAATTTCGGTCTTGTGCGCTACATTTTTCTCTTACCGATTTTCAGAATTGACAATTGTCTTTTTCTAAATTCTAATCATATACAGGCAGCGTTTGCAACCGTGCTGCAAAACAAGGTCTCCAACTATTACCTGCTGGCTGCGTTGGGTGTAGCCGTGCAGGTGTGCACCACATTGGAAATGGTCGTATAAAAGCCACCACCTCCTATAATATTCTTGCGTGATTGATTAGTGTGCGGTAGATGCGGAAAATACGGAAACAGATGGAACGCCCCAAGAAGTCAACGTGTCTGCTAATGGATTAGTTATGGTCACTATTACTTTGGACAAATTTTTGTGAAACTATATCACACTATTACAAAAGTACATATTCATTATAATATACTCCTATCATGTCATGACTACACACAACATGTCTTATGAAAAAGTATGGTACTCCTAGCAGTGATAATATTTGTCATTCTATTCTAATCAAAACAATATTTGACGTTCTAGACAATATTTGATACAATTTTGGAATTTGATTATTAATTTCTGTATATTTAGAATAAATGTATAATTACAATTTTATAAAATCTAATAATTTTAAGATGGTATGATAATGCTTTTCATGGAAAAAGTTATATTATAGCATTTCAAGTAAGTATTTGAAAATTATTGATGCTCAAAGTTTAAAAAAGTTTTTTATCACCTTTTACGCGTCCCTAACACATGCTAGGAATGAGATTGGAGGCACTAGACCTCAGTGCACGGGAACGTGCACACGTTGTACCCTATTACCTAGGCAGGACCAACCGAAGTCAGTCGGAAAGAGGGGAAAAAATCCCCCCGGGCGAGCACGAGTGTCGAACGTTCAAATGCTCGCGGGCTGCGTGCCCACCAGCGACGCTTGCCACCCGAGCAAGCGCTCGGTCTCTGAACATCAAATATTTATTGTCTGCCGCAGATGCCATTCGATGCTAAGGAGAAGGTCGAGTTCAAATCACCGCAGGTCTGGGCCAGGGCTGTCAACGCTACAAACACCGACATCGGCGATGCTTGTCGACGCCAGACACCTTCCTAGATGCGATGTCACTGACGCCTCATCCCTCACCTTCGTGCCTTGGGATAGTCTCCGGGTCAAAACCTAGTACGGATGTTCGGAGTATTGATGATGATATTGTAGATGTGATCTTCTTAGGCCATTCCAACCCTCCATGTCATCTAGTTTCCATAGCATTAAATACATTGACACATAAACAAAAATCCTATGTGGCAAGAGAGTTAATGATGAGAGAGGTAAAAAGATGAAGAAACAATTTCTAATGCAAGAAACCATTTCTACACAAGAACCAAGAATAAAATTAAGGGGATATGTGGATAAAAGGAGAGAGAAGAGAGGGGATTGGATGAGAATTTAATTTGAAGACACCATCCATTAAAAACATAGTTTCTACACATGGTGTCTATATGACATGACAAGTATGGAAACTACTAGATAATTTCTGGGTTGGGGATGGCCTTAAAGACGTCGTATTGGAAGTTCCGTAATGGTGGGTATCTTTAGCGTTGGATCAGCTCTGATTGTAATGGTGGCGTCTAAGATCTGGACGTATGAGTGAATTTAGAGATTACAGTTCAGTTACCTTCTGACGTTATCTTCTGCTTTGATTTTACGTCACATACACATGATGATGCTTCAATTGATGGAGATGGAAAATCGAATTATCGATCTCGACCTGACATAACATACATTGGTCGTCCTCTAAGGCCATGTTTCTTTCAGTTTGGGATTATTATAATCCAGATTATTGGGAGTAAGTTAAAAGAAACAGACAACTTATTGAAGTAGCTTATTATAATCTAGAGCTCAACTTATAATCTGATAAGCTCATTTAGGTGAGCTTTTTCTAAATTATTGGGTGAAAAATTACTCACCATGCCACCCCACTCCCTTTTTAGACTTGCAAACCCAATAATCTAGGCTCTAATAATCTAGGAAAGAAACAACTAACCGCTTATTCTACTACAGATTATAACAATCTAGTTTATAGTAATCTGACTAAATAATCTAGATTATAATAATCCCAAGCTGAAAGAAACAGTCCCTAATCCGATTTTTGATGGAGATTATGCTTGTGGGCGCGCATGGTGGCCCACAAACTGGGCCCTGCTCCTTATTGTGGCCTTTGTGGGTACGAATTCGGCGGCCCAAAAACCTCTGTGGGCTAAGGCCTACCCAAACCCGTACTTGTGCGGCCCAGGTTGGGTCTGCGGGTCCACATGGACCGTCGGATCATAACATCTCGTGATGCGGATCGAGCTATAATTTTACGGAAGAGCCCCTGCTTTAACCTGTATTTACCGTTTAAGCCCCTCCCCATACTAATCACGGCAAAAACCCCTGGCCGCCGTCGACGCCTTCCCGCCGCCGCCCGACCTCGCCGTCGCCGCCGATCTCGCCGGCCACCTAGGTGGTCATGTAACTGATTCCGCGCTCTATCTTCCTCGCCTGTCTCCGCAGGTATGCTACACGGGCGCAAATGCGTGAGCCGGCTGGCCGCTGGCGGCGTGGTGGAGGCATCGCCGGCGGCCACCGTGGAGAGGCCAGCCTCGTACCTCCGCCAGCTAGCAGTGTTCCAGACCAGCAGGTTTATCTCTCGTTTTAAGCCTCCTCATTAGCCTTCACTTCTTCATCGGTTTTCCCACATCTCTGATTTAGGAGTAGCTTTTGTAGGTTTGCTCCTTGCAGTCCTCTCCCTGAACATATTCTTTGATTGATCTGCGCTAGATCTAGATGCAGTACGAATGTTTACTCTTGAGTTTTTTTTGGATAATGAAAATGGATTATATCTCTGGTTTCTATTGTAAGACAGGTAGCCATAACTTCGTTAAAGAAAAAGGTAAAAATAAAAATGGATGAAAATAGAACATAAGATGATGGGATATTTATTATTGATTAGCGTTAAACCATGTAGATTTTTTAGCTAGCAATTCTAATAGAATTAAAGCACCCATAGTGGAATACAAGACCATTGGTTACCAATTCCAAGAGTTTACTCTTAAATTTAAATTCTGAAGTAACAGATAGGTATATTCATGTGCAGGAGAAATTATCAGTATCTGAACTGCAACAGTATGCTAAGTTGCTAACATGTTTGGTTTTGTTTATGGAATGGGACAAAATCTTTGCACATGCCAATTCTACACCAAGGGTAAAACAGGATAGCATATCTCACAGGGATACAATTACTACATGAAAATGAGAATGCAATATTATTGAAACACTCTCTTGTAACACAGAGTTCAGTTACATTGGCCCCAGCCTTTTCCTTTGACTGCTTCTGCTTACATCGGTTAAATGGGTGTCTGAAATGATTTTCAGTCCAATATGAATAATAATAATATTTATCTGCTTTGGATATCCTACTGCTTTATACAGGAGCTTGGCTCTGCTGGTGCGGAACGTCCATAACCAGTTACTGGTCCAGCAGCGATCCCTCTATGATTCAGCAAGCACCTGAAGCGTGCCAATCTTGCGCTGAGCGCTGCTATTTCCCACTCCTTTGAAAGCTTCTCAAACGGAGTCCACAACCGCTCTTCAAATTAACAAGTGAGTTTTGGTGAGATAAGAAAAACCTTTGTTTTGGTGAGATAAGAAAAACCTTTCTGTTATTTTGGGATAAAAGTTTACGAATTCTAGCTAATCAAGAAGTTTACGAATTCTAGCTAATCAAGGATATAAGAGTGAGAAGTCATGTATCTGATTATACCTGCAGCTGCCGCAGCACGTGGCCAAATGGTTTGCTGAATGTCAGATGCATCTATGTGTTCAGCCCACATGCATACCTCGCCACCAAGAACCAACTTCTGCTGTGCCGGGTTCTTGATATTTCTCAGTGGTTCATTCATATAAAATCCATCCCATGTAACTTCCAAGTGATCTAGGTACCACTTATCCTGGTTGCTCACAATGCATCTCAAACCAGCAGCAACAACTTTCTCTGCAACTCCACCTCCAAGCCTGTTATAATTTGTGGTGAAAAATACTAGCTGTTAATTTCCAATAGCTGCACAAACAGATGATTTCTGGCTGGGTCCTCCTAATTAGGAGAAGAAACCGCACTATATAATGGTATTGAAACTTTTCTTGCAATCCTTTCACCTTTTCTTAATAAATGTTTGCAATCCCATTACTTCAATAAATTTCCTTTTTTGATGGAAACTTCAATAAATTTCCTTGTTTAAACTACAAACATTCCTCTAGTTTTATATTACTTGTTGGACAGTGCAAAATACAGATACTACCATAAATTGTTCTCTATGAATGGGCATTTACTGACGTGTAAACAAACTATGCAAACTAATTTGTTCAAAGAGAAATTTAGTGCCATCACAATGATGTACAAATTGACAAATACCATCCAATGTAAGCATAACATATGGTCGCAGGACCAATATTAGAAATATCTAATGACATATTCCAGCTTGGTGATCTTTGCCTTCTTCAAATGAGAATGTGCTATATTTGAGATTTGGCAAATGTGGTCATTGTTTCTTATAATAGGCATGACAATATAATTTGGCAAGAGCATACAACTTTGTTTTATTTTCTTTTCCTAACAAGGATGCTGATAATTTTTTATATAATGACAATCAAGAGGCAGTTAGGAAATACCAGTTATGCACCACAGTTCTGCGGTCTAGTTTGTCTCCAAAGTTGTTAAAGGTTTCTTCCCTACAAGGACAAGAAAGTGTATCAACAGCTATTTGAAAGATCTAGATCTGCAAAACCAAGTCACATACCAGTTAATAACTTCGTAGCCATGTGATTTTGCTATCTTTTGAGCTCTCAATACAAAATATCTGTAGGCATCAGATTCTTTCATACCATGTTGGGCCAACCTGCACACCAGGAAAAATACTTCAGATTAGATCAAATGACTGATCATCTCTGCTACAAAAGGATCTGGTGATGGTGGTGAGTCGGCCATCACCAACACATCTACAATTGGTGGGATCTTCTGCAGGTAGAAAAATAGATGATAATGCATATGTCATGGTTATTTATGGGTTGATGCTTGGTTGCAAAATGTTTTGGCCTCAGAAACATATATAATTTTCATGTTTAGTTCTTATTTTTTTAATCTGTTCCAAGGCTCGGGTATTTTGCTACAATAAAGAGAAAATATTGTCAATAAGTGCATATCAAGTATGTTGTTGCTCTTATTCTTTATACTAGTTCTAGATAAGAGCATACCATGCTTTAACGCGTGGTGTGGAAGTCCAGCAACCTGAAATTCATAGTGAGTAATTATTAGATTACTAAACTACTATATGATATGAGATCTGCTGCTCTGCAGGGGAGAAACTTTTGCAGACTTACTTGTATTGACCTCATCACCTCCCAAATGGACAAACTTGAACTTAAAAACCTTGCTGAAATCTGAAAGAGCATCAAAAGTTATTAGTGAATATTATACAAGATCATCAAAAAATTTTTACAATATATTCATTATTCGGTTCGTTGAACTGCTTTTTTTTTCCTTTTGTTGGTAAGTATAATATAAACGGCTGTTTCTTTCTCTTTCAAATTAATAAAAGTGCCACTCAAAATATAACGCGATTTCTGTTGGTAAACCGTGAATTACCTGAAAGAATTCCATTAATCACTTGGAATGTAGATTCGCTGCTGACATCAAGTGGTTCTTTACAAGTAGCTGATGGCCACAACGACGGATAACCAACACCCCTAAAACAAAAAGAAATGTGCAATTTATTTACAACCTTTTGATATTCCTACTGTCATATCTAGTTAAATAACTTCATCCGTAAGGCACCAGTGGCGGACACACCCATTGGGCAGGGTGGGTCGGCCGGCCCAGCTACGGTCCGTGTCGCCCCACACCTCCAAACCTCATTTCTAGTCCTATTTCTAACACATTAGTCATCAGTCTACTATTGAATAATCAGATAAAAGTATTTTAAGTAGGAACAAAAATATTTATAAAAATTCGTGTATAAGTAGTACCATTTTGACCGTTTCTGATTTTCGCCATACATAAAATTCGATTTTCTTTCTATTTCTTTAGCGCATAATACAGTCTACAGTAAATAGTTAAATTGGTAAATATATAAAAAAATCTATTTTACTCACTTGAACTACTTTGGCGAAGCACTTAAACCTCTAAATAATTTTTCATCTTGTTTTATACCCCCGAACTATTAAAAGTGATTTCTCTTTTTTTCTAACAGCATTTCTCTTTTTTTTTTTTATCTCTCTACATATAAGTCATATACATTTGCTGGACTGCCAATCTTTGTTGTTAACTTTCTCGGTGTTCGTGCCATACGCTGTTGCGCCAATACCGTGAACCAATGTTCGTGCCGTACGCTGTTGCGCCAATGCCGTGAACCAACGACTATGGTTTGTGTGCGTTGTGCCATCACCTAATTAGGGCTAGCTCTGCCGCCCCATCTATATTTTTAACCTACGTCCGCCACTGTAAGGCACTGTGCTTTCTGGATTTAAAAGGTATACCATGAGTACAACAAAAACAAAGGATTCAGGTTTTCATCAGTAAAACCTGAATAGTCATGGAGCATATGCTAGAGAACAGCATTGGCATATTAAATACTTACCATGAGAGAGCATGGCCAGGAACATCAATCTCAGCTAAGACATTGACACCTCGTCGTTCAGCATACCTGCAGATTATTGATAAGTTATCTTACCTTGGTTAAATCCAACAGCATAGCTAACTGATCTCTAAATTGATCACATCATTCTCCAAAGAAGGAATGGGTTTTAGAGTTTTGTTTTTTATTTTCTGCTGAGTTCCCTTTGCAATATTTATATAAATTACTTAGCGTGGTTTTACTGCATGCTCTTAGCTCCTGTTACTTCATAGTGAAGGTAAATAAATTCTTATGTCCAGCCATAACCTTAGAGTGATATTTGCTAAACTCTGCTCTTTTCACATGAAAAATGAAAGACAGAAAAACTCACTGAACAATGTCGATAGCATCATCCATTGTATATCTCTCTGAGTAAGAGTATGCACCATTCCATAATTTTGGGTATGAAGGTATTTCTATAGGAAATGACTGTTCATCCACGATATGCCAATGAAGAACATTCTGCATGATGATAGAGTAAGCAGATTATATGATGCAACTAATACTAAAGGAATATCTGGAGAAGGACCATTGCAATGGAGAGAATTATCAATCAAGATTGAAGAACTGGTTTCTTGTGAAAGGATCAAACCTACCAACTTGCTGTAGGTCATTGAATCGATTACGCTTTTTATTACTGGGACAGGAAGGTAATGCCTTGAAGTATCTGTAGGATGCCAGTGCATTGAGTTAAAAAAAGATCAGGTATTATCTTTCCTCAAACTATTTGAGGACAATAGTAGATGTATAAAATAAATCCTTTAAAAGAAAGAGATATCAGACGCTATTTTTACATGCACAATATTTACTGTTCTTCATATAAGCCTAGTATGGAACATGTGGAGTAAGTATGAGCTCCCATCTTAGAATTAATCATGATGGTGGTTAACAACACCAAAAAGGAAAAAGGACTTGTGAACAAATGGAAAAGAGATTATGAAGAAATGGAATATATTTTGGTTCAAAACTTCTGATAGCTGTAAGGGTTTATATTAATGGAACAATAGGGATGGTCCCTGCTAGAAGTTCTGAAGAAAAAAGGACAATTCACGGCATTATGTACAAGAGCAAATACAAGATAAAGGAGTTCAACGGAGGAAGGTTACAAGGTACTATTTCTCCCATGGATCAATGCTAGCTTTCAGTTCTAGTTTCAGGCTTATGATATGGTCAGTAGATTGTGAGTATGTTACTTTTACAATTTTACTTATGGGGGTGAGCAACATTAACTATCTGGATGCTACTGTTACAGTCAAGTATATTTATTACAATACCCTAAAGGCCTTGATACAACTGTTGTGGACAAAACCAATGCAATATTCAGAATATATCTCACCAATAAGAAGCCCTCGATAAGGAAATCTGGGCATGTCCGTGATGCTCCAAGGGGCAGACTGAAGTTCAATTAACCTTGAGGTGAAATCAAAGTTACACAATTGGCTAAACGTCTGCAACGATAGAAGGTACACTGTTAGATTGTCTGAAAGTGATCGTGTTGTCTTTTTTATCTATGATCATGCAGATGCATTGAGTGTATAAACCATGCCAAGTTACCTCCAAGGCATGAAGTGCTCCAAAAACTGTCTGGGCCTGCAATAAAGACACAGTGAGGTGACAGCAAAAAAAAAAAGTGTCACAATTCCTAGAACTAAGCAACACGATTTCATTATTTTCCGTGAATTCTCAGAGGAAGAATGTCTGCAGTTAAAGTGTCAGCATCTGATGTCATATTCTGTCAACCTTTCATGTTGCCAGCACAGTTAGCAGAGCTTTTTTTTTATCACTAACCTCAATTTGAGCATAAATTGGATTTCCAGTTGCAGGCACTGACAAATTGTATGATTCATCCACCCCAAAATTGAGCTGCAGAGGAAAAAATCAACCAAATGCAGGTCACAAGAAGGTAAAAAAAAAAAGGGGAGCACCACAAGTTCACAAGGCTTTACCTCATCGCCGGGCAAATGCACGACGACATTCACACCGGCGAGCAGCGGCAAGCCCTGGGAGCTGCCATTGATGACGTGGTCCAGCTCTATCAGCGCCACCATCCTCTGGAACGCGTCCTTCAGGATGGCCTCCCCGTCGGCGTACTTGCTCCCCTCCGCCGTCATCCTGAGCTCCCTGCTGACGTGCAGCGTCTGCCCGCCTTTGCTCGCCGTCGCCGGCATTGGCCACACCTCGACGACGCTCCCCTCATCGGCGGCGACGGCGCAGGACACCACCGCCGCCACCACCGCCACCACCAGCAACCTCAGAGCCATCGCCGGCGCCATCATATCCCTGCAAGAAACCCGGCAGGTACGGCTTCACACTCACACCTACTATATGTAGCAGAATCTGCAAGAAACGCATGGAGAATTTTAAGAGATTTATATTAACTGCGACGAGGATCTCGCACCTACTTGAATGCAGCTTCAAAAACCGTCGCCGTCAGTAACGCCGGCGACCAGACCACGCCGGAGCAAGAAGATGAAGAGAAACGCCGTTGCCGATTGATCCGGGGATGTGCCGAAGTGGAAGAGCTTAATAATGTGCACGCCAGCGACTAGGGTGGGGGCAAGAAAAGGCCGCAACTTTTAGCGCCCTTTTGCCTCTGCCTTCCCGCCTTTTGCAAGAAAAACAACAAGAAGAAGATGATGGTGCATCCTGCTCCTGCTGCTGCTGCTGATGCTGCCTTTATGAATTGTGCCAAACTATGGAGTGCACAGGTGGATAGCAGTGGCAGGAGAGAACATCAGTTAACAATGGTGGCTAATGCAGCCACAACACAAGCATGTGATGTGATGGTGTGGTATTAGTGTAGGGAGAGATCTGTGCTTGGATGTGGAGGAAGGGTACTCCCTCCATTCCAAAATGTAAGCATTTTTATTTATGAATTGTCCAGATTCATAGCTAAAAATTGCTATGTTTTGGGACGGAGGTAGTAGTTAATTAGGTCGGTAGGATAGGGTAGGGGAGAGAAATGTGGATGTTTTGGATGAGTGATGATATTGTTAACAATGTGAGTCTTTTTCGTTGAAATGATAAGAGGAGAAGAACTAAGGGAATGGAAGGGAGTGTGCCTAGCTGCCATTATCAGGTAGGTAAAAGTAGTTTACTGACAAATGCCGAGCGTTGGAGTATCACTTAAGATTGTGTCTTGTGTAGTTGTGTGTGCTTAAAGCATTGAGCTTCCGTCTCTTTGAACGTGTGTTAAAATAGCGGACCAGTAGATTACGTGTGTGTAGGTAGTGTACGTGGGTGATGTGTAAGTGCATGTCTCATTAGGAAAAATGATAAAAATAGATTATAGGGACAGAGAAAAAATGATAACAATGAATGTTGCTGGATTTGTTTTTCCTTTTTTTTCAGGATTTTGGTTGGCGGGAGCTCTATTTACGGTGTGCAGCAGTAACAGAAGGGGGAGCATCTGTTGGCGTAATTGGTTTGGTAGATCACATGTACATGTCCTTTTCTCCCTGTCCAGTGCATGACTACTGACACGTGATGGTCCTTGATCTCGTGACTCGCTGGGTCTCGTGGTCTGCCTCGGATTATGCTTACTCCATTCAGGTTTACCCCTCCGCCCTATATAAAACCAATCAAATACCGAATGTGATATATCTTAGTACAATAAATTTAAACATGCATATATTTGTCTAGATTCGTTGTACTAGAATATGTCATATCCAGTTCTACATCATATTCAGTTCTAGATTTACCTTTTTTAAGGACGAAGGGAGTACCTAACTCTTAATAAATACTAGTAATAAAACCAGACAAATCTTTTTCCATATGCCAGTGAGAGAATGTTTCATGGCAGGGGATGGGACTGACCTTCTATTTGCATAGGATTATCATCCGCATGTGTAATCTGCAGACCTGCAGAAAACAAATTCATTAATAATCAGGCAGGGGGTGCAACCTGCATTTGAGTGACCATCCTAAACTGGAAGGTTGATCTTGCTGTAACCAGCATGTTAGGCACTACTGAACTCATAATTAAGGACTACTGTTCCAGAATAGTTTTCACATCTCGTGCTAGATTGGTTCCGCAAGAGATTCTACCAGGTTTCTCCTACCGTCAGTTGACATGATAACCGGGCTTACTTATGGTACAATAAAAGCTCAATAACAATTTTAATTAAAAAAAGTTAAATATTTAATTTTTTTACCGTGTTAACCCGAATTACCATCGGGGGTGCTGTAACCCTTTCGATGTACAGTAATAAAAACCTGGGGCTTTGCGCGATCCCGAAGAGCAACAATCAGGGCCTGTTCACTTGTCATTTTCAACCTTACCAAATTTTGGTAAAGTTGCTAAAAAAGTGGCTACATTTAGTTTGCTGTCAAATTTTGATAACTATATAAGAAATCCTGCCAAAATTGGCAAGTTGCTAAAATTTTAGTACAGTTGTTAAAATTTCGGCAATGCCAAAATTTGGTAAGTTTTTTTCTGGCATCAAAGTGAACATTTCCTCAGTTGCCTTTCTGTAACGCTGCAGCACTGCTGGAATCTCCGGTTTTGGTCAGTACAGAGCTTAGCCTGTCCAGTTAATGTTGCGTGCGACTGCGTGCGGTGCGGCCATGTGCAGCTGCGGCTCGTCGTAATCAAGTCCATCAGGACCATCAGATCTTATCCGTTCTTATTTTAGAGAAAGAGAGAGAGCTTGGGCTACTGATCCAGGCTATATATGATTAGGGCATAGCTAACGCAGGGAACCCTCCCTCTCAAGTGCCATTAGGATGGGACAACATTTCTAAAAGCTAATATCTTATAGTGCTAGTTGCTTCAGGTGGTAGCCTTACATTTTTATTTCAGCTCCTAGTGTGTTTCATTTTAGTCCTCACAATTTTTCAATTTATATAGAAGTTCAAATTTTACACTAAACACCCCAAAATCTAGAAATTAATACTCCCTCCGTATTTTAATGTATGACGCCGTTAACTTTTTAACTATCGTTTGACCATTCGTCTTATTCAAATTTTTTATGCAAATGTAAAAATACTTATGTCATGCTTAAAGAACATTTGATGATAAATCAAGTCACAATAAAATAAATGATAATTACATAAATTTATTTGAATAAAACGAAAGGTCAAACGTTTGTTAAAAAGTCAACGGCGTCATACACTAAAATACGGAAGGAGTATAAAATCTCACCTCCTCCCTCTTCTCCCCATTCCCCATCGAAACCCAATCCCCCTCCCCACGTCTCTTCCACTTCTCTCCAGCTCGAGTTCTCCTCCCGCTGCCTCTCCTCTCCTCTCCCTTCCCCGGCGGAGTGGACCGACGCGGCGGTGGCAGCCGGATCGAAGCGGTGGCGGCGGCCGGGATCGACGCGGCCCTTCTCTCCAGTCCACCTCCTCTCCATATTCTTCCCGACGCGGGGTGGCAGCTTGGGGTGAGACATCTCTCCAACATGGCTCCTCGCTCGTTCCTCGGCCAAAAACTGACGAAACTATGTAGCCCTCTGCCGAGGTGCGGTCCCGGCCGAGCTAGCGCGAATATTCGTCTCGGGAGGACCACACTCCACGTTGGAGCGTTGGCCATGGTCTTATGATCTACTACTGACATTATCTAGGGTTTAATTCTGTTTGTCAGTCTCCCGGGTTTGGCCCACTAACCGGGGAAAATATGTATTGCAAATCGTATGTATTATGTTTGTTCCAAAATAAGTTTATTTTTTATTCATCTCACACATACCAATACAAATCAAAAATATCATAATATCCATACTTTATCAAATCTCAATGCAACTATTTCCTACTTCATCTTCTCCCAGTACAACAATTCTATATTTTCACAAACTCCGATGCAATAACTACACTAAAAATAAATTTATTTTAGGACAAACGAAAGAAGCTAAAATGAACTTAATATAGGACGGGAGAAGTATGTAGTGGAAACCTGGAAACTACCATTGAATAAAAAAATAGACGTTTAAGATTCATCCATGTCACCATGAGTACAAATTTTACTCCTATACGTCTATTTTTTCGATCCAATGCTAGTTTTAGGTTTCCACTACCTACGTGGTTTCAATCATATATTTTTCCGACTAGGGGCATGGACAATGCATCAAGCCCTCGGCTCGGATCCCCATCCTCCACGAGTCCTTCAATTATACCAGTGTATTAAGTTGCATTCGCGCAACTATAAACTCCCTCTATTAAATGTGTTTGTAGATTGTTGTATTAATAATGAGCTTAAATTTGTAATGATGATTAATCATAACAACATCTTTTAGACAGGTGCATAGCTGAAAGTCACATTAGTATATTACACACATATATATGTGCATCACTAATATAACTTTGAATGATGTAAAGCTTAGTTGGATCATATGAATCTTTATTAGATGAGGTTTATTTGTAAACCGTCTTTATTTATAGTGTGAATATTGCAAAATTATATGCACGACATTACTATGGCCCTGTTTAGTTCCCACACAAAAATTTTACACCATGTCACATCAAACGTTTGAACACCTGTATGAAGTACTAATATAGGCTAAAAATAACTAATTACACATATTGTGATTAATTTGCGAGATGAATCTTTTAACCCTAATTGCTCCATGATTTGACAATGTGGTGCTACAGTAAATATTTACTAATGACAGATTAATTAGGCTTAATAAATTTGTTTCGCTGTTTACTAACGGATTCTGTAATTAGTTTTTTATTAGTGCCCGAACACCCCATGCGACACCCTATATAATATCCGATGTGACACACTAAAACTTTACACCCCTGGATCTAAACACCCCCTATATCTTTCACATTTTATTCTTTAATTTGTTGTTGGATCTTCTTAAATAAAAGTCAATGATCTATTTGTAATATTTTTTTCCCTAAGGAAATTTATGTAGATAAAGAGGGTATATTTGCGAAATAGTTTTTAATTCAAGGTATATATCGTAAAATTATATCCAAAACTTTACTATTTTTTTCTTAGTATACTGAGGAAGCTTCTAGACAAAGAATTACTACTTGCACTATCCAATGGCTTATATGTCTTCTATCTATTTTGTTTTCATGTGAATCCAAAGGTCGTTATTTTGTTGATCATGTGGCTCATCCTAGCTAGTTGGTTTTTAGGATTCACCTTTCACTTGCAAAGATTAGAGTTAGAGAGGGGTGGACCTAGGAGTGTACAGTTATATCCTCAAAACTTTTAGCAAATAATCTGTGATAATATACATACCCCTCCGTTATATAATAAATTTAATTTTTATTCTTTTCATTTATCCTAAAATAAGTTTTTTAATAAATTATTGTATCGAAGTTTGTAAAAGTAGGAAATGATTGAATTGGAAATAAATAAAGTAAGGAATAGTTGCATTGAGATTTGATAAGGTACGAGATTCTAATCTTAGGTTTACATTAATTTATGTAGAATGGATAAAGGTAAACTTATTTTTGCAACGGATGAAGTATATATATCATTAGTTGGGTCATAATAATTATTCTTAAGCCCAAATTCACGACACAGCTCATAAATTAAAGCTATACTCCAACACAAAAGCTCCTTGTGACTTGTGAGTTGTGACCCTGATCCCTTGATGGGGTTCAGCTGGACAATGCCGACAGGCCCTACACGTCAGTGCACCGCGTGTAGGCGCCGCTCGGCGAGCACCAAGGCGCCAAAGCATTATGTATCGTTGAGAGTTGTGTCCACATCAAATTTCACAATATAAATCATTCTAGCATTTCTCATATTCATAGTGATATTAATAAATCTAGACATATAAATCTATCTAAGATCCATTAACATTAATATGAATGTGAGAAATGCTAGAATGACTTACGTTGTGAAACCGAGGGAGTATGCACTCTTTCCCAGCCCATGTTTCAGTAGTTTGATGTCTCTAATTCAATTGACATTTCTTGAGACAAAATAAATTGGAGGAGACACAATGTATATAGTGTGATGGAATGTGTATGTCTAAATTTATGTAGTACATCAGCCACGAATAAGGTTGTTTTAAAAAAAAAATTGTGTATGTTTTTTTTCTGCCTGATAAGAAAAAAATTATTACCCCATTTTTACTACCATTAAGCATTACTAGCTTTTATCACGGCACAATTCTTCGATTACTCCATACCGGTATAGCCTCTCTCTTAAAGGTGCGTTGGTTCATTTACATGGCCTCTTTGGATCGAGATTTTCTTTTGGGGTGTATTTTTGTGAATAATGTTATGATAGCAGCATCAGCATGCGCAGAACGTCATGGGAAACTGCTATTGTCAACTATTTGGACAGCCCATGCAATATCTATACTATTATGAAAGATATACTATTATGAAAGACACTGGTGATTGTGGTTTTGCCAACTTTTATACTTTTTGCAAATTAGTTCCTGATGTTTTCTTGATATTATATAATAGTATAATGTTTGTTTGAATCAAGTGAATATTATGTATTCAAATAAGCAAAACATGTTCATGATATTATTAATATTTCCTTTTACTCGTAGCAAAGTGTGGGCATTTTGCTAGTTTGTGGGTAATAATGCTTATAAAAGAAAAAAAAATCAGTGGTGCAATGAAAATGCTCCTTTGGTTTTTAATAGTTAACATTTGGACATATGCTTAATCATTCATCTTATTAAAAAAATATAATATATAATTATGATTTATTTATCATTCAAGTTATTTAAAGCATGACTTAACTTTTTTATATTTGCATAGATTATTTTTATTAAGAGGAATCACTACAAAAAAAACATTGTGTAGTGGCTCCTTTGTAGAGACAATTTTTAAAATGCCTCTAAGTTTTGAAGCTCTATAGTCTAGAGACACTTTTTAGAGGCACTTTCAAAATCACCTAAAATATTTTTACTCTAGAGACACTTTAGAGACATTTTTAGCATACTTTGTTAAATTTATCTTGTAGAGACATCTTTTTGGCATTTTAAAATTTGCCTCATATGTAAAGGACATTTTCTTAAGGCATTTAAAATGATGTAAAGACATTTTTCTAAATATTAATATATATCAAGTAACTAGATATAGGTAACACAAATCACATATTTACATGTAATTATATGAGGTTGAGATGGTTAGTGCATTGAAGATAAAAATGGTCAACTCAAGAGGTCATGAGTTCAAGGATTGGTAAAGGGATAATATTTTTCTTTCATTTTCATATTGATTTGCTATTGTAGCCGCAACATATTAATGCTTCTACAAAGTACCTCATATATTATAAAATGCCGCTTAGTTCTACAAAGTGTCTCTATTTGCATAGAGACATCTTATAAAATGATGCTTAGTTCGTAGAAACAATTCACCAAAAGGCACTTATGAGGCACTATTCAAAATGTCTCTATAACACTGTAAAGGCATTTTTAAAAATGTCTCTATAGTATTAGGGAAATGTCTGTCTCTATAGTATTAGGGAAATGTCTGTACAAGGTATATTTGTTGCAGTGAATGTACGTAAAAAAGCTAACGGCATCATATATTGAAAATTTGTTAACCGAAGAGAGTAAGATTGAACCTCCGAAATGGTTATAAGAAATGTTGATGTCTTAAAACATTTATCTTGAGATTATTTGTTTATGCACTAAAAATACTCACAACACTTGTATCTGCAGTCACCTTTGTTCTAGTTTTTAGCATTTCTGTCATTATGGTTAACTCCTCCATTATCAAGGCATTTTGTGAAGACCATTCATCATGGCATAATAATAAATTATCATAAGGGTTTTCTTTAGATGAAAATCGCATGGAAAATAGGTTGTGGTGGCGCCAGGGCACCAGGAGGCTTGTCCATCTAGGGATGCTTCTTTTGTGTGATATCTTTACGTGTCGGTCTAGAGAGTCGCCTTGTCAACATATGGCAGATGCAGCTGGTGCTGCGCGGTGCTAGGACATTATCTATGCCGCTTTGCACTTCTTTTCCTACTTGCCCCTACACGTGGTAGAGAATACGGTTTGAACTTTTTTTTCACGACTTCCTCAAATAATCCAATAAGACATGGCATGACCACAAAGTATACCGAACATATCTAAAACAAAGCATCAAATGCAATGATGCAAAACTTTACATATCACCTCTATCTGTTGCATACCACTTGTACAACTAAGACGCACACCAAAAAGAGAGAAATTGATGAGGTAATGAGTCAGTCCTCTTGTCGATACTCCGCGGTATGTGGGGTCCAGGCAAAGATGAGTCAGGTGGGGCCCAACTCGATGTCGCACGTGCACTTCCTTTTTCACCAACCCCACCGAGAAGTTGCTATAAAAGGACCAACAATCTTTGCACACTATCCTCCACAAGAGAAACTAGGATCTTCAAATATAGCTAGCATTGCGCCCTCATTTCATCCATGGCAATGCAACTGTCCTTGCCTGTCTTGCCAACAGGTTTTCGTTTCCATCCAACCGATGAGGAACTAGTCATCAACTACCTCCAGAGACGTGCTACCGGTCTATCGTGCCCCATCCCCATAATCGCAGATGTTGAAATATACAACTTCAACCCGTGGGAGCTTCCATGTAAGCCATATGTGTAGTCTAGTGTGCATTAATATTTATGCTTGATTATAGAATGGATGAACTTACCAACTACTATACACAATGTGTTAATGATATTGGTGTTGCAGCCATGGCTCTATTTGGGGAACATGAGTGGTACTTTTTTACACTACGCGACCATAGGTACCCCAACAGTGTGCGCCCTAGTCGCTCAGCGGCGTCAGGCTTTTGGAAGGCCACCGGCACTGACAAGCCCGTCCAAGTTGCTAACATGCAAAGCACTCCTATAGCTATGAAGAAGGCACTTGTATTCTATGTTGGCCGCCCGCCCATGGAAACCAAGACTACATGGATCATGCATGAGTACCGTCTCACAAACACGAGAGGGTCCACTGCCTCCCACCCATCCTTGTCTTCATCCACCGCACACCCTTCTGTGAAGGTACAAACAACACAAACTATATTGAGAAAGTATTTTTATTTTTTGAGAGAATGGTCCTTCGTTTTTAGTGTGTCGTCTGTTTAGTTATGAGTTTTTTTTAACAAGGTAGATTAATATTTAACATATCACTGCACAAACATTCATGACAAAATTCGACTTCTGTAACTTGTAAAAAAAACTAACTACACTCCTCCTTGCAAAAGAAAAAACAGAGTGTACATATTCCATTCCTAGTCGATCTCAATCGTTAGTTCTATCATATATACAAGGGTTAATTTCTCCCCCTTTTTTACTGATCTTACCAATAGATTAACCATGTTATCATGGATCTATATGCATATATATGCAGCTAGACGAGTGGGTGCTATGCAAGATCTTCAACAAGTCCCCAGAGCCGGACAACACCGCACCACCATCAAACGTCGTCTCACGGTTACAGTGCTCGCCGCCGCTGCCGCCGCCGGCGGCACCGCCCGGCAACTACCCGCCGCTGCCGGCGGGCGCGACGAACGACGGCGGCGTGTTCGCCGGCGCCGGCGACATGCTCTTCACCATCCAAGAGCACCAGGAGGGAACACCATCGATGCTGCCGCCGATCCCTAACCTTGAGCCACCGGCGGCAACAATTGGGAATTCCTCTCTCAATGGCACCACCGCTGCTGCTGCTGCTGCTGCTGCTGATGGCCATGGCCTCGTTGAGGAAGAGGACACTAGCGCCTACACCTTCACCGACCAGGAAATGGAGCAGATGCTCATGGACCTGATGGACCAGGATTTCTTTGGCAATGATCAACCGCAGGAGTGATCAACTGTGTGGTGGAGTGATTTTCATATCATTCCATAGCTCTGATCTGTGCTGGAGAGTGAATTTAGTATCTATTGTACCAGATAGAATAAAACCAGAAAAGAAATAAAAGAAGGCCAAAGAAAAAAGCAAAAAGAAAATTGTATAATTACTAGGTTTAGATGCCGTCTGCAGCACCTTGTGTGCTATGTACCTTTTTTCCTTTGTATTTTGGCATTTTCATCATATTGTGTCATAAATAAAGCAGGGCTTTCTTTTGTAGTTTGCCATCTCAATCTTGCACCGTGATGTTATAAAAAAACAAAATTAATTATTGTGCTACACTGTACTTTTGGCTGTGTTCGGCAGCAATCTTTCCCAACTCATCTTCATCGTCTTTTGCGTGCACCCTTTTTAAACAGCAAAACAGTGCATTTTTGCAAAATATATATATATATATTTATACGAAAATTGTTTTAAAAATCATATTAATCCATTTCTTAAAAAGTAGCTAATACTTAATTAAGCGTGCGCTAATAATTTACTTCATTTTACGTGCACAACAGATTAGTTCCCAACCTCACAATCTGAACACAGCCTAAAACTTTTCAAGAACACATGCTAGCTGAGCAAAGGCTTTGTTTGAAACTTGCCGCCGGCAACCTTAGCTCTATGACTTGGCCGGTAGGAGGGCGAGGCTTTAGGGCCTATTTGGCACAGCTAGAGTTCAGCCAAACAGTTTCAGCTCTACCTAAAATAGGAGCGGAGCTGAGTAAAGCTCTCTCACAAAATGAACTAGAGATGTGGGGCTAGGTTTAGGCAGCTCCATAACTTCACTCTAGACCCAACTCCTAGAGCTAAATTTAGGAGTCGAGGCTCTATCAAACAGGCTCTTAATTTCCTAGACAATGATATGTTTGGGGAGGTTGCGGCGGAGCGGCACTTGTCTCTGGCGAGTAGGGGTGGAAAAAAAGCTCGGGCTCGTGAGCTCGGCTCGGGCTTGGCTCGAGCTCGCAAAGCTCGGCTCGGCTTGAGGACTAAACGAGCCGAGCCCGAGCTCCCTCCACAGCTCGTTTCCAAACCGAGCCGAGCCCGAGCTAGCTCGCAAGCTGCTCGGTAGGCTTGTCGAGCCCG
>CM020181.1:33783083-33801491 GCA_009805545.1 Oryza longistaminata
TGGTCCCGTGGACCGGGTTCCACGAGGCCGGGGTGGTGGTGTACCCGTGGCATACCCCGCCGTGGCACCGACGTGCACCGCGTGGCACCACGTGGCTGGCCAGCGGGCCATGGGATGGACGGCCCCCAAACGATCGGCCTCGGCGGCTGGGGACGGGCGCACCGGAGGGCAGCCGGGCATGGCGCACGGGTGGTGCCGGCGGTCGGCGACCGCGAACCGGCCGGGCGGCAGGGCGGCGCAAGCCGTGGGACGGCGAGCGCGTGCGACGCAGGCGGGAGAAGCGGCGGGCACGAGAGAGGGAAAGAGGGGGAAAGGGGGTCTCACCGGAGGGCGCGACACGGGCGGGGAAGGAGACGAGCGACGACGGGAGCGACTTTGTCCGGACGGGCGGACGTTGGGTCGGGCAACAACCTGGGAAAATGCGGATGACGCGGTTTAGGAGAAGGGGAGGATGACCACGGCACTAGAGCGGCCCAGCCGGAGTTGGGCGGAATGGAGAGCTTCACGGCAGTGCGAGGGAAGGGCGTTCGGCGACGTTTGCGGCAAGCGAGCGAAAGGGCCGAGGTGCTCTCGCGGCAGCGGAGGTTCGGTGGCGGTTGCGCAGCGCGGCGGCGCTAGCGGCGCGGCGCGCGGCCGGAGATGGGCGGCGGCGGGAGCTGGGTGTGGGAGCGCGGCAGGTAGAGGGCGGGAAGGGACGCGGCGAAATGGGGGAAAGAGAGAGGGGAGTCGGAGGTGCTTGTTTATGGGCGGGAGGGGCGGACGGGCCAAGGATGCCCGATTTGGCCGGGACGTGGGGGTGAAGAAGAGAGAGAGGAGTGGGGGGATTTCAAATTCCCGCCCTCTCGGGCGCGCGCGAGCGGGCGGAGGAGGGGCGTGGGCGGCGACGGGGGAGTGCGCGGGCGGGGCGCGGAAGGCGGAGGAGGTGGGCGGGCGCGCGGGCCGCTTGGGGGGTCGGGAATGACGGCGGGAGGAGGAGACCGAAGGTGGGCCCACTGTCGGCGCCCGAAGAGAGAGGAGGGAGGGAGGACTTCGGGAGGGGAAGGAGGAGCGGCCGGCCCAGAAGGAAGGGCGCGCGGGAGGGAGGTGGGCCGACGGCCCAAGAAAAAAGAAGGAAAGAAAGAGAAAAAGGAAAGATTTTTCTGGGATTAAAATATTGCGCTTGCTCATTTTTAATTGGTTAAAATTATTTCAAGGCTCTGAAAATCCACTAAAAATCTGTTAATGCATTGGAGCATGGGGAACTCAAGAAAAATTCCACCATGCAATTGATTATTAATGCATTTATTAATTAGGAATTAGCTCTAGGTTAATTAAGAATTTTCTTCGGACGATTTATTTAGCCAATTTTAAAGCAAAGGAGGGGAACTTAGGCGTGACACACCGGACACTACTCCTGATCTGGAGAGGAGCAGCAGCGGAAATGGTGGGCAACTCCTCTCAAAGTGCCTTACAGTGGTGGCAAAATGCAGCTCCTGGATGGCCTCCGGCATGCCGCTCCTCCGCCTTGACGTCGATGCAACTCCTTGAATGGCCTTCGGCCCGCCTGCTTGTGGAGTCAAACTGGTGAGCGGGATCAGGAGGAGGAGGTGAGGTGGCAGGTCGGAGGGTGGGCTCAGGCGCTGCGGCAGAGGTCATAACGAAATGTCGAGAGGAACGGCAATGCCAGCGAAATGGGGAGTGGTTGGCCTGGCATACAAAGAGAGGGAGCAGGGGGAATGTGTCCCTAATATGGGGGTCCCACTATTTTTTTTTTATATTAGATTGAATTGCCTTGACATGTGGATCTCACGCTGACTCAGCCACCACGTCAGTCAGAACCGAGCACTAGCCTGCTTGGACTCAGTACACTCGTTTAGCAAATTGAGGTTTAGGGATGAATTTCAAAGTCGAGTCAACAGAGGAACGTAAAATGGAACTAATTAGCATTTCCTAACGCTTCTTTTGGATGGCCATAATTTGACAAAGTTCTCCAGCATAGATGTGGTCTTGAGGGCCCATCTAAAACTAGGCCCAAGAGGGAGGATCCCTACAGCCCATAATAAGGCCCACCTAAGGCCCATCCGTTGCAACTGGGCTCCTCGCCAAGACAAGTGCCGCTCCGTCCGCAACCTCCCCAAAATATCATTGTCTAGGAAATTCAGAGCCTTTTGATAGAAGCCCCAGACCTAAATTTAAGCTCTAGGAGTTGGGTCTAGAGTGGAGTTATGGAGCTGTCTAAAACTAGCCCCACATCTCTAGTTCATTTTTGTGAGAGAGCTTTACTCAGCTTCCGCTCCCTATTTTAGATAGAGCTGACACTGTTTGGGCTGAACTCTGCTGTGCCAAATAGGCCTAAAGCCCTCGCCCTCCTACCGCCAGCATTAGAGCTAAGGTTGCCGGCGGCAAGTTTCAAAACAAAGCCTTTGCTCAGTAGCTGTGTTCTTGAAAAGTTTTAGGCTGTGTTAGATTGTGAGGTTGGTGACTAATCTGTCCGTGCAGTAAATGAAGTAAATTATTTAGCGGCACGCATTTAATTAAGTATTAGCTATTTTTAAAAAGTAGATTAATATGATTTTTAAACCACAATTTTCGTATAAATAATTTTTTTTGCAAAAATGACTGTTTTGCTGTTTAAAAAGGGTGCACGCAAAAGACGTGAAGATGAGTTGGGAGATTGCTGCCGAACACCAGCCAATAGTACAGTGTTAGACAATAATTAATTTTTGTTTTTTATAAATCCGGTGCAAGATTGAGATGGCAAAACTATCAAAAGAAAGCCCTGTTTATTTTATGACACAATATGATGAAAAGCCAAAATACAAAGGGAAACAGGGTACAATAGCACACAAGGTTCTACAGGACGGCATCTAAGCTAGTATTAACAATATCTTTTTTGGCTGTTTTTCTTTGGCCTTCTTTTATTTTTTTCTGGTTTTATTCTAATCTGGTACATAGATATAAATTCACGTCTCCAGCACAGTTATCCAGAGCTATGGAATGATTGATCACTCATCCACCACACAGGTTGATCACTCCTGCGGCTGCTCATTGCCAAAGAATCCTGTCCCATCAGGTCCATGAGCATCTGCTCTCATTTTCTGGTCGGTGAGGTGTAAGGCGCTGGTGTCTCTTCCTCCACGGGCATGGCCATCAGCAGCAGCAGCAGCAGCAGCGGGTGGTGCCATTGAGAGAAGAATTCCCAATTGTGCGCCGGTGGTCAAAGGTTAGGATCCGGCGGCAGCATCAGATGGTGTTGCCCCTCCTCGGGTGCTCTTTGGATGGTGAAGAGCCATTCGCCGCGCGCCGGCGAACACGCCGCCGTCGTTCGTCGCGCCGCCGCAGCGGCGGTAGTTCGGCGGTGCCGCCGGCGGCGCAGCGCGGCGAGCACTGTAACGTGAGACGAACGTTTGATTGGTGGTGGCGGTGTTGTCCGTCTGGGGAACCTTGTTGAAGATCTTGCAAATAGCACACTCGTCTAGCTGCCTATATATGATATAGGTCCATGATAAATGGTTATCTATTGGTAGATCAGTAATGGGGGAGAACTTAAGCCTTGTATATATGATAGAACTAACGATGAGATCGACCTAGGATGGAATATGTACACTCTGTTTTCTTCTTTTGCAAGGAGGAGTGTATTAGTTTTTTTTACAAAGTTACAGAAGTCGAATTTTGGTCATGAATGTTTGTGCAGTGATATGTGTTAATATTAATCTACCTTGTTAAAAAACTCATAACTAACACGAACAACACTAAAAACGAAGCCATTCTCTCAAGAATAAAATATCTTTTCTCAATATAGTATTGTGTTGTTTGTACCTTCACAGAAGGGTGTGCGGTGGATAAGACAGGATGGGTGGGAGCAGTGGACCCGTCTCGTTTTTGTGAAGACGTACTCATTGCATGATCCATGTAGTCTTGGTTTCCCATGGGTGTTGTGCGGGGCCAACATAGAATAAACAAGTCCTTCTTCATAGCTATAGGTGTTTGCATGTTAGCTAACTTGGACGTGGCTGTGCGGTTGGCCTTCCAAAGCCTGAGCCGCTGAGCGACTAGGGCACACTGTTGGGTACCTGTGTCGGTAGTGTAAAAAAGTACCACTCTGTCCCAATAGAGCCATGCTGGCAACACCAATATCATTAACACATTGTGTTAGTAGGTTGGTAAAGTTCATACCATTCTATAATCAAGCATAAATATTAATTGCACACTAGACTACACTGATGGCTTAACATGGAAGTCCCACGGGTGAAGTTGTTATATTTCAACTCTGTGATTATGGGGATGGGGCAACGATAGCCGGTAGCACGTCCTCTGGAGGTAGTTGAAATTGATAGTTCCTCATCGTTGGATGGAACGAAACCTGTGGCAAGACAGGCAAGGACAGTTGCATTGCCATGGATGAATGAGGGCGCAATGCTAAGCTATATTTTGAGATGCCTTTTCTTCTTGGTGGAGGATAAGTGTGCAAAGATTTGGTTGGTCTTTTATAGGGCAACTTTCTCGTGGGGTTGGCTGAAAAGGAAGGCACGTGCGACATCGAGTTGGACACCCACCTGCCCTCATCTTGTGCCTGGACCCCACATAACCGCGGAGTATCGACAAGAGACTGACTCATTATCCTCATCAATTTCTCTCTTTTGGTGTGGCGTCTTAGTTGTACAAGTGTATGCCAACGATAGGGTGATATGTAAAGTTTTGCATCATTCATTTGTGCTTTGTTTAGATATGTTCGGTATAAACTTTGTGGTCATGCCAATGTTATTGGATTATTTGAGAAAGTCGTGAAAAAAAGTTCAAACCGTATTCCTCTATCACGTGTAGGGCAAGTAGGAAAAGAAGGTGCAAAGCGGCATAGATAATGTCTAGCCCGCGCAGCACCAGCTGCTCTCCATATTTTTTGATCAAGGCGACTCTCCTAACCTGCACGTAAGATAATACACAAAAGAAGCAGTCCCTAGATGGACAGCCTCCTGGTGCCCTGGCGCCACCACAACCTCTTTTCATGCGATTTTCCATCTAAAGAAAACCTTATGATAATTTTATTATGCCGTGGATGAATGGTCTTCACAAAATTCTTGATTAATGGAGAGTTACATAATGACAGAAATGCTAAAAACTAGAACAAGGTGATGCAGATACAGTGTTTGTGAGTCATTTTTAGTGCATAAATCAAATAATCCTCAGATAATGTTTTAAGACATCAGACATTTTCTTATTAACCATTTCTGGAGGTTCACCTCTTACTTCTCTTCCGTTACAGATTTTTCAATATATGAATCCGTAGCTTTTTTACGTACATTCACTGCAACAAATATAACCTTACAGACATTTCCCTAATCGCGTGTGCGCCGTTGCCGTTGCTCGCATGACCGGCCGACCGGCGTGAAGCCGAGCCGAGCCCGGTCGGCGCCTCCCTTCCCTTTCCCCCTTAGAGCCGCTGCCAGTGGGGCCCGCCTGCCAGCCGCCCCCTCCCCTCGCTGACGTCAGCCCTGGGACTTATTGCGCAATAAATACATTAAGGCTTTTCTTTTATAGTAATAAACACAGTTTATCTTCTAAAATTCATAAGTAATTCATCCGAGCTCCGTTTAAGTCCATTCAAGTCTCAGTAAATCAAGAAAAATGCAAAGAATCCATTAAAAATGGTTTTGTTTCCTGTTTCAGTAGTCTTATAGCATGTTTTGCTTGTGTGCTTTGTTTGTCGCGTAGGTTTTGGCCGTTTCGTCGATCCGCGGTTTCTCGAAGACGTTGCTGAGGTCTCATCAGTTCGAGGGCAAGGCAAGTCATGCAATACGTTTGATCATATTGTACCCAATTTACAAATATCTCGCATTTCTATTAAATGTTGCATTCTTTTACAATGTCATGTGGGATGGGTCCTATTACTCAGCCATATATTGTTTACCATGTGCCATTGATAACTGGGGTATCAAAATGATTAGATGTTGGTTTAGGAAATGCTTAGCCATGCCTAGTTCAACTAGTATACAAATGGGGATTACATTGTTACATAGACTTTGACTATGAGCATAGCTGTGGATTGGTGCCACCGTAATGGTGTTAGTTAATTAAAATACATTGAATGGTGGGCTGTGGGTGCATGGTTTTGTGAGTCGCACCCATGGCAATTAAGGACCGGTTCACGGGAAACCCTGGGAGACTTATTGTGCTTACCACAAGCGGGAGTGGGTAACTGCTTGATCTGAAGTATAGCTCGACCCTTTCTTAGGCACCGGTGGCGAGGGTGGGCGTGATGGAGTTGGGTCGGCCGGGGTGTCCGGTTGTCCAGCTGCCGGATTCACCGCGGCGCAAGAGGGGACCGCCCACTGCCTTTTGAGGGGTGGGGGTGAAACCTTAGCGTGGTGTGGATGGTTAGGGGAGGGTTATGCGGAGGGTCTTGTCACGATTTCCCCCTTTGCAGTATCATGGTGATACTTCGGGGCATGGCGACATGTGTGGAATCGTGTCTTGTGGGTACAGTTGTACACCTCTGGCCAGAGTAAAACTATTCGAATAGCCGTGCCCGCGGTTATGGGCGATCAACCAGATTCACCGTGATTAGTCTCACCCCTAGTTTAGCTTAATGAACTGGTGTAGTTCAGGTGGTTGGTTGGGCCTGTTGCAACGTGGTGTAGCGTTAGACAGTGCTTGGTTAATATTGATTCATTACTACAATTGTTTTACTGCTTTCAACTACTGCTTTTAAATGCCTACTTTATGCAAATGAACCCTTAGCCTCCTTTGGATATATCCTGCATCATACCTCATCTTCCGGTATGACTTGCTGAGTACAGTGGGTAGTACTCAATCTTGCTCTCTTTTCCCCCACACCAGAGCTGAAGATCTTCCTAGTGGGAGCTGTCTTGTCGAAGTTGGTTTCGTCGCTGCCATCAAGGATTGCCTGTGAAGTGGAGTCGCCCCGCTACAGAAGTCAAGCTTCCAAGTCTAGCTCGTTTTATCTTTTCCGCTGCATTTGTAATCTTTTATATTTTTGTAAGACGTGGATCTGTATGTCAACAATTGTCGTTTGTGTACTCTGCCTGGTCCTGGACAGGGGTTTAATGCACATCCAGCTTAGAAATTCTGGTTCGTGAATTTCTAGGCGTGACAACTCCTCCTCTAGCTCCGTCCGCCTTAGCCAGCGCTGAGGATGGAGAGGACGCCGACTTTTTCTTCTTCCCCTTCCTGGCCCTCTACAAGAAAGTCCATGTCCTGCGGTTCATTGACACGGACACAGTGCCGACGTCAATGGACCTGGCCACCGACATTGCGTCTGGCCTTGTTGTCCTCCTCTACTTGCCTAACCTCGCCAACCTCATGGTGGGGAAGCACAACAGCGACTGGTGGTGGTGGTCTACCATGGCAACACGTTCGTCACGGAGTCAGCAACCTCGTCGACCCCCTACATCTGGGGGGAAGAAGCCGGTGCCACCGAAGACGCGGGACTTGGAGGCCAGCCACCCTTCTCCTTGCTGCCAGCCGGATGCAGGACACCGCACGCGGCCTGCCTTCATGAGGATGAGGAAGAGAGGGGAGATGGGGGAAGAGGAAAGAGTTGGTGCTAACATGCGGGGCCCACGTGGGTCCTATGCTAACTCAACACATATGACCAAAGTTAAGCGCCACATTGGACAAAATCAGGAGCCATACTGCCTTGGGATAAAAGTTGATCTGCTTTTGCAAGTTCAGGGACGACTATACCTGGTATCGCGGTCTAGGGGCGAATTTCAAACTCCGCATCAAGTTAAGGGACCTGGACTAAACTTATTCGTAGGAAATTTCCATCTCTACAGCTCTACTCAGCCTACAAAGGTGTTCCCTCTTCCAATATAGTGAGTTAGTGACTTATCCTATTAATAACCAAAAACTAACCAACAATCCGAAATTCTAAATCATGAAATGATTACCTATGCAATTAGTTGTGCTTTAAATGGTACTCCCTCCGTTCCATAATATAGCAATCTAGGATGGGACACTTCATAGTACAACGAATCCGGACATGCTTCCTGTACTATGAAATGTACTATGAAATGTCCTGTCCGGTACTAGGTTGCTATATTATGGGACGGATGGAGTAATAAGGAGACATATACAAGTATAATCGTATAAATGGTTTGTTTATCCTAAAATACTTCAAACAATTACTATAAAATACTCATTCCACTTGCAAATATTTGATGTTTAGGATAAGCTTTAGCTAAACTTTTAAAATTTTAACCACCATTAACTTTTCAAATGCTTAACAAAAAATGGGATGCGATTTTGACTTCAAAGTACTATCATAATAACATATTTTCAAAAAGATTTTATAAACTTAATTCAATATAAACTAATAGCCAAAATTTTAATTTTTTTACTAAATCCCATTCTAAACGTTAAAAAAAATTATGGCTGGAAGAAGTAACGAATCACATGTTTTTTCTTATCTTTTTAGGACGAGCTAAGTGTGCTTATCCATTAATTAGAGGGAATAAAGTACATGGAACTATCAGAAGTACAAGGGAAAAACAAAAGAGAAATTAAGCAAGGAAAGATACTTCACGGTTGCGAAGTACTTGCCAATTGCCAAAACATCATTATTATCAGAAAATTGTTTATATAGTCCTTATTTGAAAAGGAGGTAATATTTTCACCTCCTCTCCTAACATCCTAACCTTTTCTTTTGGTGTCAATTTCCAGTAAGGTTAAGCCAGCAACCAAAGGGCCAGTGAACAGCGAAATTCATTATTAAGTGAGTGGGTTGCCATGTTAGCATTGTTCCCAAGATTGTGGCCAAGTATCTTCGTATGCCTCCTTTTCTCTACAAGCCTTCAGATAACGGAGTTGCCTCCTTAGATGCAATATCTGTCAATATAAATAGTAGCTCTACTTAGAATAAAAGGTAGTGTTTTTTTTAATCATGAGATATGCTTGGAAGCCCCCTACTAAGGAAAGAAAGCTTGATAGAAGGGGAAAAAACATGTAGAAAGGTGTTTCCTTGAATTAACCGAAGTAATGGATCTTACGGTTCTTTTATGTGAAAGTAAAACTCAGAGCTGTGAAATAAAATATTGGGTCACTATGCTGGATTTTGGGTTTATGTGTAAACATTGATTTAGAAGATGACTATGTAGAAAAGCGTTATATGATTACTAGAGACCCTTGTTTATCTGTACTACTTCAATGTTAGTAGTGGTGTTGTCCATTCCCTCACCACCCCTACCACTAACATCTGAGCCTCACAATCTATACTATTACACCACCTTTCAACGAGTCATCCTCCGTTTCACTATTGGCTCATCCCAAATTTGAAAATCACCTACTTATTCAATAAAAAAAATCATAGTACCACGCAACAATTAATTAGACTAAATAAGTGCTTATTAATTGATTTAATAAGCTAGTAACTTAATTTGTTTTCCGTTACAACGCATGGGCTCTAGGCTAGTCTGGAAAAAACATGTTGGTAATTTGGTAGAGAGCAAAGGTAAACAAACAATGCAAGGTTCTAGGAGTGAGACAGCGCACCTCCAGTTTAAGAGGATCAGGAAGATCGTCCGTAGAAACAAGGCTCTGATATTCAGCTTTCAACTTCTCATCTTCAATGCACAACCATGTGCTAGGATGTAACGACAGCAATAGAACAGTTAGAATGTCTGTGTTTGATGGATAATTGACAGTTTCATTGCTCAGAGTTGAATTGCAGAAGCATGTTTCCGTCGAGGATATCGGTGCAAGCTTATCAACATGTCCATTGCCTTCAGATACCACTTTGCCTGTAATGACATTTTTAAGCCCCTCATCATTCACTTGTGCACATCCGGAACAAGTTTCACTGAAAAATAATCCATCTCTTGATGACAGATTCCCACTTAGCAATGCGGTTCCTTCACAGCACACACTGGCTGCAATCTGGGAAATGGAATCTTCGTCCGTTAAAGACGAGCAACTACAACAGGGCTGCTTAGAACATTGCAGTTTGTGGACCAACTGAAAAAGCTTAGTATCACGGATTTGCTGTAGGACCTTTTCCTGCAAGCGAACATACAACATTAACTGGTTGAACAGAGGGAACAAAACTGACCCAACAACAGAAATGGAAAATTAAAATGACCTTCAGGAAAGGCATTTCGTTAGCCTCTTTACTTGGGCTGGATCCTCCTTCCTCTTGTCTCCTAACTTCAATGACCCATTTGATAAAATTTCCAGCATTGGGAGGAAGATGATTCACTAAACGGGAAAGAATTGTTAGGACATTGTCTACGCTGTTATCCCTCAAAAGATTTGGGACAACTTCTATGCAATACTTTGCCATGCTTTGCCAGCTTTCATCCCTGCAATTCTGCATAGCATTGAAAGGAATGAGAAAAAAAAATAGATGAAAGGTGACACTTGACACTTACATATTTGATTCACCAAGCATTGGCATGTTAGTTTACCACTGCACGGATCAATAAAGGAGCTTCAGTGTTCCTTGAGATAAGCATGAACCTACCAAATATGAAGATGCCGACATGTTAAACTCGCCAACTACAAACTAATTTGCCCATTTAGTCTAAACTGACACATCATTGCATAGTTTCAGGACAAAACACGTAGGTAGCGTGATATTAAGGCCAACATATTGCATATCTCCACTTCTCAAGAGCCCCAATGACCACGTGTCCACGTTTAAGTGCTAAACGGACTGAGCATACACCCTACAGCATTGTCCAAATTTTCTTCATTAACAGTAATAAACTGATAATTGCAGAGCAGCGTATCCTGATTCCTGACAGTCGATGAACCCTAGATAACCCAAATTAATACAGTCGCTTAATCCAAGAGCTGCATTGTTACAAGACACTAATCCCAACGCTGCATACAAGAACCTCTAAAACACATTAGGGCCCTTTGAAACGTAGGATTTTAAAAACACAAGATTTCGATAGGAACGAGTTTAAAAAAAAAGAAGGATTTTGATAGGAATGGATTGAGGAATTCCATAGGATTCTAGTGTCGGATCCTTTGTTTCAAAGGACTATTTAGGGAAAATTCCTACAGGATTTGAGAAACACCCAAGGGTCTTCCAACTAGCTCCGCAAGGTGGTGAGCTAGACGACCTGGATTCGAAGTCTCACCCCTTCTAATTATTTGATATTAGTCCATTCCCTAATATTCGCGTCTTTTTAATTCCTTCAGGATTTGAAATTCTACAAAATTCTAGTAATGTTTTTCGTTCAGATCAAGGGGGGCCTTAATGTCCACAAGAGACAGGAAGATATACTAGAGAATATATACCCCCTGAGAAGCCCAGTTGCTTCATCAATCGTGTTCATGGCTTCCCAAAGAAGCGGCAGCGGAATCCAATGAGGAGGGTATTTGAAGCGAGCGACATCCAGGATCAGCGCCATGTCCTGCCCAGCATGGTAGCCGCCAATCGGCGAGAAATGCCCCGTTCCAGTCTGCATTGAATCCAAACAAACAATCATCATTCGTTCAGGACGAACAGCAAACGGAATTCGTCGAATTCGAGTTCCGGGAGAGGTGCGGACGAGCAGGCAGCAACCTGGCCGAGAAGCTTCCGGTGGTAGGAGGCAACGAGATGGCAGTCCTGGGAGGAGGCGCAGCGGAGGAGGTGGCGGCGGAGGTCGGCGAGCGTGGCCTGGGCGGCGCGGAAGGCGCGGACGTCGGCGCCGGAGCAGTGGGCGAGGCAGGCGACCTTGCCGAAGGTGATCCCCTCCGCCCTGACCGTGTCGAGGCGCTCGCAGCAGTCGAGCATGGACTCGTCGAACCACCGCCAGGGGCCCTTCCACCGCCGCCCGGGGTCGATGCGGAGCGCGTTGAGGACGACGGCGAGCGTGGCGAGGCCGCAGAAGGCCGGCTCCGACTGCGTCTGGAAGACGGAGACCAGGCTGAAGACCCCTGCATGGTGCCCCCTGGAGCGCCTCCGCGAACAGCCGCCGCCCTCCGCCGACGCGAACTCCACCGCCGGCGGCGACGGCAGGGCGCGCCCGTACAGCGACGGCACCCGCCGCCGCCGCCGCCGCCTGGTTGCTTTCCGCTCGGCCGCTTGGTTTTGACGCCATTGCGGCAAAAGCTTTGTCTCGTCTCGTGTCGTGGATTCCGAGTATTCGACCTCGAGCAAAGGGAATGTGCATCGCATTCCCTCGGCAGGTGGTAATAGGTTGGATAGGGTAGGGCCAAGAACCAAAAACCCAACGGCTCTCACCTCCGAAGCCGGAGAAGTCCAAGTTGGATAGTGCTTATAAAAACGAAAAAGAAAAGTAAAATCCATGCTATTATAATATTTTTTTCAACAAACACATCCTTTTATTTGAACGATAGACTCCGAGAAGTCATTAGTCACAGCGGTTTACTATCCCCGTGTTCCATTTCCTGGGAGGGAAGAGTGAGAAAATTGACATTGTCATCTTCCGAATGAGTTTCGTGAATGCTAGTTTTCATCAAAATACCATTTTCAAACGAAGCAACTTGTCGGAATCTATTTCATCCTTCTTATCAATAAATGATTTTTCCTTGTATTTCTTGGTGATTTGACCAAAATACCCCTATGGATTCGATCTCTTCTCTTGGTTGCTTTTGTTCGTCAGTGGCAAGCACCACCGCCATTTCTTTCTCCCTGCTCCTCTCCAAGCCTGCATTCCACGCCGACACCCTGCCCCTTCCTCAATTCGCTCTAGGGGCCCACTCCCTGCGCCCACGCTCACACAGGAGGTCCACCCCGCCGCATCATTCATTCTCCGACCTGAGCCCACCTCTAGGAGCAACCACGGTCGCACCGGTCACGGCCGTGCGGGCATCTGTGCCTTCTACCCGAGCTCTTCCTTAGTCGCGTCGCTTGCCGTGGACCTCCACTCCCGTCGCACCGGTCACGCCCGGCGGGTATCTGTGCCTTCTACCTGAGCTCCACCTTTGTCGCGTCGCTGTCGTGGACTCCACCCCCGTCGCACCGGTCCACGCCCGCGCAGGCATCTGTGCCTTCTACCAAGCTCCTCCTTAGTCGCGTCGCTGTCGTGGACCTCCGCCCCCGTCGCACCGGTCACGCCCGCGTGGGCATCTCCCGAACGGCGTCTCCGGCACCTCTGCTTTTCCTTCCTCGGTTCGCTCTGCTCTTCTCCCCTTCCTGCCATCGTTCGCCGTCTCCATCGCCAACGACCCTCTTTCTTCCACACATGTGGATGGATAGGCCAAGGCAAAAAGGTCAGTGTATGTGCAACACATTTCCAAATCATATAAAATGGACAAATGGTATTCCGGCAAGTTGGCTTCGTTTGAAAGTGGCATTTTAACGAAATCACATTCGAAAGTGGCATTCCAGCGAACCCATCCTAAAAATGGCACAATGTCAATTTTCTCGGGAGGCAGAGGTGCTTGAGGCTTGGCCGACTTGGCCGTGCTAGTGCGCTCAATCCGTTGCTTTTTCTCGAGCTAGGCCATCTTTCTATACGAATTTCCCCATGGCAGAGGTTGTCCAGCCATGGCACACGGTAACAAGGCGTTGTCCAGAGCTGGCGTCACCCACGCAGTGCCTTCCTCCAAAAATTGATTATTTTCTTTTGTGTCGATGGGCTAAAACAATAAAGTTGCATTGTCCTATAATAAATTTTGTCAAAAAAAAAGTTGATTAAAGCAACTTCACATATATAACTATGGATATAATGGCATATAAACACGAACAATATATGAAAAGTCCCTGAAAAATATGTGTTATTTATAAAGCATCATATTGTTCGTGTCGTATCATAAATCACATGCACGGAATTTATTCGGATACAAATGCAGGATGATTAAGAAAGCCACATGCCTCTAAGATTCTGCTACGATACTCCATTAAGACATCATCTGTCTTTCGCTGCTACTCTACCACAGGTCTATTGCGCTTGTTTTTTTTTTATTCTGGATTCTGGATCTTTATTTCCACACTTTTCAAGCTAATAAAACAGCGCATTTCGAAAAAAATATTTTTTTTCTTCAAATACATTTTTAAAACAACTTTAAAACTATATACTACTTTGATTTATTCATCATGCATTAAGTTTTGTAGGATAAAAAGATGTATGGAAACTTTGGACATTATTTTGCACCCTAATAGGTCAAGGCTCCTCCAAAAAGAAAAAAAAAAAGGTCGAGACACACACCTGAACGGCTAGAAATTTGTGGTTGGTGTGCAAAAATAGGTGCACTAGAGTTCATCGTATTTGGAAAGGAATAATGAAACTCGAACACTAGTTTTGGCTGAGTTTAGTTCCAAACATTTTTCTTCAAACTTTAAACTTTTTCATCACATAAAACTTTTATACAACACACAAACTTTAAACTTTTCCGCATATTGTTCCAATTCCAATCAAACTTTCAATTTTGACGTAAATTAAACACAAGTGGACTGTGATTGTGGACCTACTATCAAATGGTTTCCGCGAAATATCCTGGTTCAGTGTTTGATCTTTTATACTCGGCTCTGGCCAAAAAAGATGAAGCTTTCGGCTTTATATTGTTATAATTTTTGTTCATAAGAAACTAGGGCATAGACTTCTTCTAGTTTTTCAAGAATACTAGTGGATATAGTCCTAATAACTACTAGAAAGTTTTTCTATGTATGCATGTAATGTAAACAGTTATATAAATTCATAAAATTTTATAAGATAGTCCATGATAATATAAAGACACTAGCAAACATGCAGTCTAAATTCGATCGATATATGAAGAACAAAAAATAACAAATTTTATCTGCACTGTACGGGTACTATTCACTGTCTGAATTTTATTGTTTTTGTTTCTCTATTGTGAGATCAAATTTAGTCCTGCATGTTTGTGTATAGACTTGTAATCATACAAAATATGTTACTAATTTTTTTTAATTTTTCTATAACTATTGAGTCGCATTCAAATGATAGGTGCACTAGGTGTAGAAAATCTTTGTCTAGATAACTACTACCTCGTATTTTAATGTAATGACATGTTTGACTTTTTAACATACGTTTGACCATCGTTTATTCATTTTTTGTGCAAATATGTAAAATATTATGTCATGCTTAAAGAATTTGATGAATGAAATCAAGATAAATAATAAAATTTCATAATTTTTTTTAATAAGATAGGTCAAACTCCGCTTGAACATAAAAAGTCAACGGCGTCATACATTAATATGGAGGTAGTATTTTTTTTTTGCGGGTAAAACCAGCGGAAAGTATATTTGATAATGTAATAAGGAGAAGTCCACATCAATAAGATGTTAATGAAAGTTTACAGCTGTTATCTAGCGCCAGAAAGAGGTTAAGGCCTTACATCTGGCTCTTGTTTGGGAAAAATGACTAACGCTTATTTATTGATATCGTGAATTTCATCGACTTATGATGTTAACCTGACCACGAGGCACGCACGCACCTGACTAGAAAGGCTATATACTATTTAATGTGCTTATGCGATGAAAATAATATGAAATATAATAGCTGCAACCAAAGTTTTTTTTCCCAATATAGTACTAGTATATTTATGTTAGTAAACTTCACTCCAACTGGTGGAGAAACTGTCTACTCCGGTTATAACCCCCTATAGTCCCGGTTCCTAATCGGGACTACGAATCGGGACTAACAGATCGTTATCTTTAGTCCCCGGGTAAAATAACAGGGAGTAAAGATCTATCTTTAGTCCCGGTTGATAACACCAACCGGGACTAAAGGGATCTTTAGTCCCGCGGTTGTGGGGACCTAAAGAGAGGATAGGGACAATCCCGGATGGTCCCTTTTTTTTTTTTTGTTACTTTTTTATTTTCTCCCGAATCGGATGGCATGCACATCCCAAATCAACACCCCAATCCCAAATAAAGTAACATCTCAATTCACATCACAATCCAAATCCACATCAAAATCTTAAAGTTCTTTACACACAAATCTAAAACATCACAAATCCTAAAAATTCACACAAAATCAACATACATCACAGATTTATACATGATCAATCCATACAATGATCACAAATAATTACATCGTAGTGAATCCACAAAATATATATAAAAAAAAGAGCCGCCTGCGCGTCCGTCCACCGCACCGTGCGGCGGGCCATGCATTCGTCTCCAGGGGAGGGACGGAGGAAGAGGAAAGGAAGGAGGAGGGGAGGGAGGAGGAAAGGGGAAAGGAATGGAGGAGCGGCCCTCCGTCTCCAGGGGAGTTGAGGGGAAGGGAAGGGGAAGGAAGGAGGAATGAGGAGAGGGGGGGGGGGAGAAGAAGCGGGAGGATCCTGTGGGTGAGGAAGTGGTTGGTGATTGTGGAGGAGAGGATAAGGAAAGGGATTAAATATACTATGATTGAATTTTAGTCCCCGGTTGATTTACCACCGGGCTAAAGATCTAAATGGATCTTTACTATCGGTTCTTTAGTCCCGGTTGGTAAGTATCAACACGGGAGTAAAGATCCTCGGCCCCTGACATGCTCTGACAGAGGATGAACGGGACTAAAAATTATTTTAGTCCTGGTGTTATCAAACTGGGACTAAGATCAAATTTTTTAACCCGGGACTAAAAGTCGTTTTTATCCGGTTTTTAATGAAACGGAACTATTGTGGAATTTGGTCGACCGACGCAAGATGAGTTTCTCCACTAGTGCTGCTAGACCATAATTTTTATTATTGATGTTTCGCTTTGGACCATTTTAACCAATGTTTTCATCATGCATAATCTTGTTTTGGTTCACTTTGGATTCATCCGACTCTCTTCTAAGCATATGGAATTGACCTTGAGTAAAAACTGCTATTCGTGAAATAAACTGGCCGCTATTCATCATAACTTCCTCAGTTGTATGTAGACCGCTTCTTGACATATGATAAATTGTATGTAGATGAATAAAAAGTTGACGAGTGATTCAAAATGCCACATAGGTAAAAATTCCTGGCCCAAAGTGAAAATATTGGTTGAAGGCTTATCCAAAGCGAAACATCGATAATAAAAATGTATCATAGAGTGAAATTACTCTATATTACTTAGCTTACATTTTTTAATGTTTCAAGAATAAAATTAGCTTAGAAGTATAACTACTTATACGAAGTTTGGATTTTATTTTTATGTGCAATTAACAATTTATTTTAAACTTTATGCTCAGGAGACGTTAAACTAAATTTACATAATTTGCGCCATCTTCTCTCTTGTAGTTAGTCCTAGCTTTTCCACCGTCTCCGTTACTACATGACCCTCTTATCTAACACTTATTTTTCATTGGTGTGCTTGCTTTGAAGGACATATGTTTATGAGTTTTAAATTTTGAATTAAACCAAATACCTCTAAAACTGTCCTAAAATTTAGCTTCTTTTTCAAGGCAATATTTTTAAGTGTTATATGTATAATTTATTGTACCCAATATTAATATAATCGTAGGGTCTTGATGAAAAGTACAATACAACAACTATTTCTACGGATTGTGTTTCATATTTAGCATAACTGGGTGGGGGCGTGTACAGTACCAAGCATCGGCAGTGCTGCAGCAGAAAGCCATGACGATGGTTATCAACCGAATAAAATTTGAAAATATTATATTTATTCTTCTACGTTTTTACAATTATATACATGGTTTTAAAAAGATTTGAAGAATAATAGTATTGCGCGTTTTTTGACTCGCGGCAGTATGGAAATGGAGCGCACCGATGTTTTTCGCCGGAGCGGATGCGCACGGAGACCGGAGGCGGAACAATCCCGCCACCCGAATATGCGGTGACCGCGTCGGTCCGCGGGCCACTGGCGCAGCCGGCGCGGTTTTGCAGACCGGTTATGCAGAACCGGCCATATAGACGAATGCGTGGCAACACCTATGTGCATGCTGCACGCATATTTGCATGCATGTGTGGCTGCTCGTCGCGCGCGGCCGGCCGCGGGACCGACGCGGGTCATGCGCGTTTCGTGCCGTGGGAATTGTTCCGGCCTCGGTCTCGCGGCTCCATGCTGCGGAAAACAATCGGTCACGCATTTTCAACCTGGATACGCTTATATTTTCACAAATTTTCAAACCATGTATATATATTGTAAAAACGTAAAAATAATGTATATTTTTAAATTTATTCGGTTGAAACCATCCCCGGGGGGGGGGCGTTCCGTTCGTCCCCGCCACGTCACGTCATGTGTGAAATCAGCCGAACCATCCGAGGGCAAGTTGTCGTTCAAAAGCTTCCACTTGCCCCCATAAATCTGTTTGATTTGACCTGACTAACCCCTGTCAAGTTCACACCCCTACCTCGGTAACCAAGGAACTATTCCATCCGTACACAAATATAATATCACTCCATATTCCTACCATCATAGAGTAAAATTTATAACAGCTAATTTCATTAATATCTTCAAGCTAGAAACGACACACCATCTAATATCCTATCAATGCAGTTCTGTTTAATCTTTTTTTCATCTTATACCCTCAATCATTCTCTACACTTTTATGCTACTCCTCATGACATAAAAGATCTTTT
>CM020181.1:33813956-33853367 GCA_009805545.1 Oryza longistaminata
ACGGGTTGGCGGCGGCGGGGACACGAAAGCGGTGGCGGCGGCGGCAGTGGATGAGGAGGTGGCCGCTGCATGACTTCCCCCTCCCTCTTGGCGCGTGCGGGCAGACGAAGCTTGGGGCGGACGGAGCTCGGGCCCCTCCCTCTCAATGGTGTGCGCGCGCGGAGGACGAGGGGCGGGGAAGGACGGAGCTTGGGGCGGCGGACCCAGCCCCCGCAGCCCTCCGACGTCCGGCATGGCCCGGCCGTGGCCATCCACCGCCCGTCGGGCCCTCCTCCGCGCCTCTCCGACGGCGCCCCACCTCCACCGCCGGCCAGCTCCTCCGGGCTGCTGTCTCCCGCCCACCAGATCCCGCGCCGACGATGGAGAGAGAGAGAGAGAGAGTGAGAAAGAAGAAGAATGAGTGTATGACAGGTGGGTCCCACATTTTTTTATATAAAATAGGATGCTACTAGATTGCACGCGTACGCCACGTAGCTAAAACCACCGCGATTGGACGAGGAGGGTAATTCATCCGCGTTGCATAGTTAGGGATGAATAATGTCCGGTTTTGTGGTTCGGAGGTTGTAATTCGGTCGACCGTGATATATCCGGGGGGTATTTCGTATATTTCCATTTTTGTTGGTAATATGGCTGCCAAATTCGGTTACCAACCAAACAGTCCCATTCTACTTGGTAGAGAAGCATGAATGGATTAATGCGGCGTGCTTCCTGAAACTTCTCAAGGATGTGAATTTGGTATTAAAATATTATATATATATATATAATTTATTTTAAATATATTTTTATTTTATAAGATGTTGCTACTTCTGTTTAAAAATTATATTTGTTGAGTATTAATAATTAAAGACTTGTTGATATTGTTCTTTGAATTGAAGGAGTGTATTCTATAATTGGTATTACAATTATTCAGCTATTTAGTCATTTAACTATTAAAACATACGCTTAATATATTTCTTTTAAATTAATTTGTTTCAAACTAGCCAATAAAACAGGGAATTAGATGGATTTTATGGGAAGAAAAGGGCGAGCCCAGTTTGGACAACATCTATTTTGTAAGAACCATGAAGAATCAGATTTTGTAGAATTAGAAAAAAGTGCTTCGAATAGAATGTTGTTGAGGTTTTTTTTTTCCAACGGAGCATTAATTAAACCATTTGGGTTGCATGTTAGTATTGTTAGATTAATCTCACCATTTTATTATGGGGAAGTTGATACTACCAGTATTTCGTGTGTTTTTGACTAACCAAAAGTAAAATTAGCTTGAGAAAGATTTTACCTATATTAGGCAAAGTAGAAGTTTAGGCGCGTATCTAAGCGCTTTCGATATTAAACCACATTGTAAAATTTGTTGGTGCTTCACACAATGTTAGTAGTATTTAAAAATTGTTATATCCCCTCACCTTTGCGTAATTGCTAATTGCTAAAGGGGATGTCCACCATGAGGCATATGGCTTCACCAAAAGCGAGCACGAAAGCCGTGGTTGCCGCTGAATTGTTACATTCTTGATATTTGCACCAAACTGAGCTACGTTCACCTAGGCCTGGTTTAGCTAGCAAAATTTTTACCCCTATGTATCACATCGAATATACGGACACCATTTTAAATATTTAACATAGTCTAATAACAAAACAAATTACAGATTCCGACATAAAACGCGAGACGAATTTATTAAGCCTAATCAGTCTATCATTAGCAATATTTACTATAGCACCACATTGTCAAATCATAGCGCAATAGGCTTAAAAGATTCGCTTTAATTTCCTAGCGAACCGTGTAATTGGTTTTTTTATGTCTACATTTAATACTCATGTATGTGTCCAACATTCGATGTGACAGCGTGAAAAATTTTATTTGGAACTGTGCCATAGTCTATATAGACATAGTAAAAAACTATAAACGAAGCCATTTTAGGTCGAGAACTATAAATATGCTAATGATGCTATCGCATTAATCTTTTTGTCACCTAGCCCTATGTATTAAAAAAAACACAGATATGATATTTTTTTGTATTAATCTGAAAGCGCTTATCACAAAATTCCTGTGCTTAAGCACCAACTAAGCTTTCTAATGAAAATTTATAGCTCCCATTCATGCTAAATGAACAGCTACGATCAAAGACCATGATTTTCATTCAACCTTTCCTCTCTTTCTTCCGTTTTGGTCTCCAGAAAACAGAGACGAGCTCACCATCTCACTGAGCAGTGGACATCGGCGCGCTCAATTGACGCATTGAAGTGATAATATACGGTAGGTATTTTTTAGATTATTTAGAAAGAGTAAAATAGAGGAGAAAAGATCTTATGTCATGAGGAGTAGATAAAAGTGTTAAGAATGATTGAGGGTAAGATGAAAAGAAGATTAACCAGAAGTGATTGATAGGATAATTAGATGTGTTCGTTCTACTGAAGATTATAATGAAATTAGTGTTATAAATTATTACTCGTATATTGGTAGTAGATATGGAGTGATTATATTTGTGTACGGATGGAATAGTTCCTTGGTTCGAGGTAGGGGTGTGAACTTGACAGGGGTTAGTCAGGTCAAATCAACAGATTTTGGGGCAAGTGGGAAGCTTTGAACGAAACTTGGCCCTCGGAGTGGTTCGGCTGATTCACACATGACGTGACCGTGGCGGGGACGACGGAACGGGCCCCCTGGATGGTTTCAACCGAATAAATTTGAAAAATATACATTATTTTTTACGTTTTTACAATTATATACATGGTTTTGAAAATTTGTGAAAATATACATGTATCGCAGGTTGAAAATGCGGGACCAATTGTTTTTTCGCAGCCGCGAGACGACGGCCGAACAATCCCGCGGCACGAACGCGCATGAACCGCGTCGGTCCCATGAGCCGGCCGGCGCGACCGAGCAGCCACACATGCATGCAAATATGCGTGCAGCATGCACATAGGTGATGCCACGCATTCGTCGTACTGGCCGGTCCGCATAACCGGTTCTGCATGACCGACGCGTTGCCCGAGTGGCGCCGCGGACCAACGTGGTCGACGCGCATTTCGGGTGGGGGATTGTTCCGCCTCGGTCTGCGGCTTGCATGGCGCGAAAAACGATCGATTTCGCATTTCCAACCTGCAGTACCGTATAATTTTTGTAAATTTAAAAGTCATGTATATAATTGTAAAAAGTAGAAATAAGAAATAATGTATATTTTCAAATTTTATTCGGTTGAAACCATGTCATGGCTTTCTGCTGAGGCACTGCGATGCTTGCTACTGGTACAGCCCGACAGTTATGCAAAATTATGAAACACAATCCGTAGAAATGTTGTTGTGTCTTTCATCAAGACCTACGATTTATATTAATATTTGGGTCTAATAAATTATACTACATTATAACACTTAATAAATATTGCTTCTGAAAAGAAGTTAAATTTAGGACAGTTAGTGGTATGGTTAATTCAAAATTTAAAACTCATAAACATATGTCTTTCAAAGCAGACACTTGAAAAAAGTGTAAGATAAGAGGTCATGTAGTAACGGGACGGTGGAAAGCTAGGACTACAGCAAGAGAGAAGATGGCGCAAATTATGTATACCACTCTCTGTATCGTTTGTTGAGATAAGCTCTTTACAAATATTCGTATCGAGTGGCTACGTAGGTAAGCGAAAGTAACTATCTATAACTTGATATGTAAGTATATACTTCTCCACGACTAGAGAAGCTTATAGAACCATTGAGACATTAAAAAATGTAGCTAAGTAATATAGAGTAAATTTCACACGTCTATGATACATTTTATTATGATTTTCGCTTTGGATAAGCTCAACAATATTTTCACTTTGGGCCGGGGTAATTTTACCTATGTGGCATTTTGAATCACGTCAACTCTTTTATTCATCCACATACAATTATGTCAAAGAAGCGTCTACATACGATGGAGAGTTATCATGAATAGCGGCCAGTTTATTCACGAGTAGAGCTGGTATACTCAGGTCATTCATATGCTTGAGAAGAGAGTCGGATGATCCAAATGAAACCAAACAAGATTTATGCACGATCGAAACTGGTAAAATGCGCAAGAGCGAACATCGATATTTAAAATATGGCTTTTAGTGCACTAGTGGGAGACCCATACTTTGGTCGTCGACAATTCCACATAGTCCCGGTTTCATTAACCGGGATTAAAAACGACTATAGTCACTCCGTGTATATGCAAAAATTGATCGTTTAGGAATCCATGTTTTGATCACGACGCAGGACTAAAGATAAGTTTCTTAGTCCGATTCTCTCGTGCAGCAGACATGTGCCAGGCGGGCGGCTAAGAGATTTTACTCCGGTTGACTGACTACCAACCTGGGACTAAAGAACTGATTGTATGTAAAGAACTCATTATAGATGCTTTAAGTCGCCGGTTTAGAGTATATCACCTTGGCAACCGGAAGCTAAAATTCAACATAGTCACTATAATCACCTAAATTCATTATCCTCTCCTCCACAATCACAGACCACTTCTACCGCACAGGCCTCCTTTCTCCTCTCGCTCCTCCATCCCTCTGCCCATAACCCTCCATAGTTAATCCCTTCTATGCCCCATATCCTGTCCTCCTCACGACCGTCCTCATGGAAGAGACCGAAAGGGAGACGGCGGTCCTCGCTCTTTCCCCTCTCTCCGCTGCCCCTCCGCTACCTGTACCTTCCTCTACTACCTCCTCCATCGCCTGGAGAACGGAATGAGGCGCGCGCGAGACGGAACCGGGTGGACCGGACGCGCAGGCGTCTCTTTTTCTGATATAATCTTTTGTGCATTCAACTACGATGTAATGCTTGTGATTCAATTGTATGGATTTGATATGTATAATCTGTGATGTATTTGATTTGGTGTGTAAATTTTTTAGGATTTGTGATGTTTAATTGTGATGTATAAGTAACTTTAGATTTGTGCTGTGGGATTTGGGATTTGTGATGTGAATTTGAGAGTGTTACTTTATTTGGGATTTGGAGGTTTGATTGAGGCATGTGGCATGCCACTTCGGATTCGGGTACGAAAATAAAAAGCTAACAAAAAAAAAAAGGGACCATCCGGGATAATTCCTATCCTCTCTTTGAGTCCCACCAACCGGGACTAAAAGATATCTCTTTAGTCCCGGTTTGCGTGTTATCAACGCGGGACTAAGAGACTTTTACTCCCTGTTATTTTTAACCCGGACTAAAGAATACAAGATCTTTAGTCCCGGATTCGTAGTCCCGATAGAACCGGGCACTATAGGGGATTATAAACCGGGAGTAAAGACCAGTTTTTCTCCACCAGTGAGTGAAGTTTACTTTAACATAAATACTAGTATATATTGGGAAAAACTTTGTGCAGCTATTATTTTCATATATTTTCATCCGCATAGCACATTAAATTAGTATATTAGCCTTTCTAGTCAGAGGTGGTGCGGACTCGTGTCAGGTAACATCAAAGTCATGAGATTCATCGATCATCAAATAGGCGTTAGTCATTTTCTTCCACAAGCGCAGATGTAGGCCTTAACTCGTTTCTGGCCTGATAAAGCTGTAACTCATTTAACATCTTATTGATGCTGGACTCTCCTTATGAATATATATTTCCCTGATTTTTCCCCAAAAAAAATTACACTAGACCTCCATATTAAGTATGACGCCTTACTTTTTATCAGAGCGTTTGGACTATATTCGCTTTATTAAAAAAAATTATGTAATTATTATTATTTTATTGTACTTGACTTCATCATCAAATGTTTTAGCATGACATTAAATATTTTCATATTTGCAATAAAAATTGAATAAAACGACATGGTCAAACGTTGCTTAAAAGTCAACAGTGTCCATACATAAAATACGCGAGGAGTAGTTATTAGGACAAAGATTTTCGTACACCTAGGTGGCACTATCATCTTTGAATGCGACTCAAATAGTTTATAGAAAAAATTAAAAAAAAAATTATAACATAGTTTGTGTGATACAAGTTATACACAAAAGTTGTTCAGTGAAAAAGTTTGAATCTACATAGAGAAACAAAAAACTAAAATGAGAAGTGAATAGGTTACCCGTAACAGTGCAAGATAAATTGTTATTTTTGTTTCTCATTAATCATCGATCGAATTATATAGACTTGCGATGTTTTGCTAGTGTCTATATTATCTGGACTATCTATAAAATTTTAATCGAAATTTTTATATAACTGTTTACATTAATGCATACTAGAAAAACTTTCTGTAGTTATTAGGACTTATATCACTAGTATTGCTTGAAACTAAAGAAGTCTATGCCCTAGTTTCTTATGAAAAAATTATAACAATATAAAGGCCGAAAGCTTTCATCTTTTTATAGGCCAGAGCCGAGTATAAAGATCAAAACACTGAACCAGGATATTTCGCGGAAACCATTTGGATAGTAGGTCCCAAATCCACAGTCCATTGTGTTAATTTACGTCAAATTGAAAGTTTGATTGGAATTGGAACAATTTGCGGAAAAGTTTAAACGTTCTGTGTGTGTAAAAGTTTTGAGTGCGATGAAATTAAAAGTTGAAGAATGTTTGAACTAAACTCAGCCAAAACTAGTAGGGTGAGTTTCATATTCCTGTTCCAAAACGGATGAATCTCAGTAGTGCACCTATTTTGCACAACCAACCACACAAATCTGCCGTTCAAAAGCTGTGTCTCGACCTTTTTTTTATTTCTTTTGGAGGAAGACCTGTGACTATTTAGTGCAAAATAATGTCCAAAGTTTCCATACATCTTTTTATCACTACAACTTAAGTGGATTGATCGCTAATAAATCAGTGTATTTTTAGTGGTATTAAGGAGACTAAAAGGACGTTGTTTTATTAATTTTGGAGGAAGGAAGAAAAAAATATTTTTTCGAATGCGACTCGTTTATTAGCTTGAAAGTGTGGAAATAAAGATCCACGAATCCAGAATTAAAAAAAAACAAGCGAATAGAACTGCTGGTAGATGTAGCAGCGAAAGACCAGATGAGATGTCTAATGAGTATCTCGAGGAGAATCTCTATAGAGGCCATGTGCTTTCTTAATCATCTGCATTTGTAATCCGAATAAATTCCCGTGTCATGTGATTTATGATACGATCAGAACAATATGATGCTTTTTTTATAAATACACATATTTTTTCAGGGAATTTTTCATATATTGTTGTGTTTTATATGCCCATAATATATCCATAGTTTTTATATATGTGAAGTTGCTTTATCAATCTTTTTTTTTTGACAAATTTATGTATAGACAATGACTTTATTGTTTTAGCCGCACGACACCAAAGGAAATAATCAATTTTTTGGAGGAAGGCACTGCGTGGGTGACAACGCCCAGCTCTGGACAACGCTTGTTACCGTGTGCCATGGTGGACAACCTCTGCCATGGGGAATTCGTATAGAAGATGGGCCTAAGCTCGGAAAAGCAACGGATTGAGCGCACTAGCAGGCCAAGTCCGCAAAGCCTCAAGCCTCTGCCTCGAGAAAATTGACATTGTGCATTTTTAGGATGGGGTTTCGCTGGCATGCCATTTCGAATGTGATTTCGTTAAATGGCACTTCAAACGAAGCCAACTTGCGGAATACCATTTTGTCATTTTATATGATTTGGAAAGTGTTGGCAAGCATACACTGACTTTTGCCTTGGCCTATCCCATCCACTGTGTGAGAAAGAGGGTCGTTGGCGATGGAGAGGCGAACGATGGCAGGAAGGGAGAAGAGCAGAGCGGAACCGAGGAAGGGAAAAAGCAGAGGTGCCGGGAGACGCGTGTTCGGGAGATGGCCGCACGCGGGCGTGACCGGTGCGACGGGGGCGGAGGTCCACGACAGCGACGCGACTAAGGAAGGGCTTGGGTAGAAGGCACAGGTGCCTGCGGGGCGTGACCGGTGCGACGGGGGTGGAGGTCCACGACGCGACGCGACAAAGTGGAGTCAAGGTAGAAGGCACAGTATACCCCGCGCGGGCGTGACCGGTGCGACGGGAGTGGAGTCCACGAAGCGCGCGACTAAGGAAGAGCTCGGGTAGAGGCCAGATGCCGCCGCTTGCATAGTTCACAGTGAGAGGAGAGAGCGAGGGGAAGAGTGAGAGAAAGAGGTTAAGAGTGAGAGAAGAGAGAGGAATAGTGTAATAGGAGTATGACAGGTGGGTCCCACATTTTTTTAATAAATAGAATGCTGACTAGGCTGCCACGCGTACGCCACGTAGACCAAAACCACCTCGGATTGGGTCGAGGGGGTAATTCGTCCGGTTTGCATAGTTGAGGGTGGAGAACATCTGGTTTTGTAGTTCGGGGGTGCAATACGGTCGACCGCGATAATTCAGGGGGTAATTTGTACTTTTTCCTACAAAATGTGACCAACAAACCGTTGATCATAAGTGTGACAACATTTTGACTAGAAGCTAAGTCTATGACATACGGATCCAATAGATATTAAAGGCTGTGTTTAGTTGGATCCAAAGTTTGGATTTTGGTTGAAATTGGAGATAATGTGACTGAAAAGTTGTGTGTGTATGACAGGTTGATGTGATGGAAAATGACTGAAGTTTGGATCCAAATTTTGGATCTAAACACAACCAAAGTGTGTCACTATATCATAACTGTGGTAACCAACTAAAGTCTAGACAAATAAATTATGATATATCAAAGCTTTGGCGTGGCAACGTTTGACAGACAATCAAATAACTTCTGCATGCCCTAACTCTTTTTTTTTAAAGGAAATGCCCTAACTCTTGATATTTTCGTCCTACAATATTGATATTTAGTACTTCATTTGTTCTAAAATATAAGAGATATTGGGTGGATCTGACACATCATAGTATTATGAATCTGAACAGATTCAAATCTCCCATATTTTTGGATGGAGGGAATATATAACTTCTTATCCAAACTTGTGGTTCCAAGAAATATTTCATATTATTCTCTTCGTCTCATAAAAAATCAACGTAATACCGGATATTGACACATCATAATACTATAAATTTGTACCGACATGTACCACATCCAATCATATATCCATTTTTAACAAGACGGAGGGAGTAATATTTTAGAACGGATACGGTGGATGATTTTTTTTTTTTTTTACAAAAAGCACTCGTGTTCCAAGTCCCAACTCGGTCTTCCCCAGTTCCATCTGTTCACACACTCCACAGCAACAGGCTGCAGCCTGCACAACAGTGCTTGTGTAGCTGTATACTTGTGAGTTGTGTGTGTGTGTGAGAGAGAGATCAGAGATGAGGGCGGGCGGGTTGACTGGGAGAGTAGACCAGGAAGTCGTCTTCACTGAAAGTCCGTGGAATGCCGCGTCCCTCCATCGAAAGCGAGAGGGGCCCCGCCCTACACTGCCAAACGTCCCTCTCCCCCAGGGTCCCACCACCCCTTGAACCAAAAAAAAACAAAAAGAAAATCTCTCGCCTACGCCTAGTAGTAGTAGTACTACTCGTCGTCGTCGTCGTCGCCTTCTCTTTTGACGGCCTGCCTCCCCTCACCTCCCTCCTCTGCCCCCCGCGTCCAAGTCTTCCTTCTCCCACCATCGTCGTAACTATCTCGTTGTTCATTCGCCTCCTCCGCTCCTCGTCTTCGGGTGTGCGGGCTCCCTTCCTCCTGCTTCTTCAGGTGAGACGAGCTCTGTTTTTAATTCTTGTTGTGTGTGCGCTTGGCTTTTGTTGTGTGTTCTTGTCGGATTTTATTATTTGGGGGTGTACAGTGGATATGATCTTTGTGAGTGGTTTTGGTTTGGTTGGTGCGGTTTAGTGTTCTTGGAGCGCAGGAGGATCTCCCGGACCCGGAATTGTTATGCCAGGGATGGAGAGATGGAATTTTTGGGGAGGTGTTGGTAGTACGGCGATGGAATTTGGGAGGGAGAGGAATTCTGTTCGTATTGCTGCTTGCCGATGCGTGGGTTTCTTGAGGAGGATCAAGGGTTCGTCCATGACTCATCCGCTTGGGGATTTTTGATCATACGCGAATCATTTCGAGTGGCGGAGAAGGGCGGCCGGAGTGCCTGACCACTTTTTGGTGCGAGATCGAAGAGAAAAGATAGTGTTTGTTTGTTTGGATGGTGGTGGTGCCTTCTTTTGGGGGATTATTTTTTTTTCCTCGTTAGATTTTTTTCGCAACAAAAGTAGGGCGCCTTTTTGAGACACGAGAGAAGCCGAGATATTAAATTAGAGACCTTTTGATCGCTCTAAAATAGAATTGATTGAGGCATAGAACGATGGTTTTGTGTGTTAGAACCTGCTTCCAGTAGACGATTCTTTGTTACTCGTTCTCATTCATGCATCTACTTATTCTTCCTTTTGCCTATCTTAATTAGAAAGTTTGCAACTTGTATGATTTGCTTTGGCTAAGGTGGGGATCAGTTCTCTACTGATGTAGTGATGTTGGCTGCTTACAGTTGGGATTCTTTGATGTTGTTGTTACTATCATAAATTAAGTCACAATTTCCATCGTACTAGGATAATTATACTGTGGCACACTAACTTTCAGGCTAGAGCACCGTATGTTTACCTGTAATTTCGTGACATGGTGTTATTGATTCTTGCAGGCGACTGCTAATTGTGAAGTGTCATTTCTCATCGTCAAGGAGAGGTGGCATTAATCCGCAGCAAGTGCTCGATGACAGATCATTATTATGCTCCTCTGAGGCTTATTCTTCTCTTGATATTGAGTGCCACCTGTTTTGGCTCTGAACTTGATGTTCAGTGCTTGAAAACCATATTCCAGTCAGTGACCGATCCCAATGGTATACTCAAATCCTCGTGGAGTTTTGTCAACAACGGTACCGCTGGTTACATCTGCAAATTTACTGGGGTGGAATGTTGGCACCCAGATGAGAACCGAGTTCTCTCTTTGCGTCTCGGCAACCTTGGTCTTCAGGGTCCATTTCCCCAAGGTCTTCAGAACTGTACTAGTATGACTGGGCTAGATCTGTCGAGTAACAACTTTACAGGACCCATTCCTCAGGACATCTCCCGGCAAATACCATACTTGACATCACTGGACCTCTCCTACAATAGGTTTTCAGGCCAAATCCCAGAAAATATTTCAAATATGACATATTTAAACACACTCAATCTCCAACATAACCAGTTCACTGGTCAAATTCCACTGCAGTTCAATCTTCTTGGTCGGTTAACGTCATTCAATGTTGCAGAGAACCGACTATCAGGGCCTATTCCAAATAATCTAAATAAATTTCCGTCATCAAATTTTGCTGGTAATCAAGGCCTTTGTGGGCTACCATTGGATGGCTGCCAAGCTTCAGCAAAGAGCAAGAACAATGCAGCAATCATTGGAGCTGTTGTTGGTGTTGTAGTTGTGGTCCGGTTTGCATAGTTGAGGGTGGAGAACATCTGGTTTTGTAGTTCGGGGGTGCAATACGGTCGACCGCGATAATTCAGGGGGTAATTTGTACTTTTTCCTACAAAATGTGACCAACAAACCGTTGATCATAAGTGTGACAACATTTTGACTAGAAGCTAAGTCTATGACATACGGATCCAATAGATATTAAAGGCTGTGTTTAGTTGGATCCAAAGTTTGGATTTTGGTTGAAATTGGAGATAATGTGGCTGAAAAGTTGTGTGTGTATGACAGGTTGATGTGATGGAAAATGACTGAAGTTTGGATCCAAATTTTGGATCTAAACACAACCAAAGTGTGTTACTATATCATAACTGTGGTAACCAACTAAAGTCTAGACTAATAAATTATGATATATCAAAGCTTTGGCGTGGCAACGTTTGACAGACAATCAAATAACTTCTGCATGCCCGAACTCTTTTTTTTTTAAAGGAAATGCCCTAACTCTTGATATTTTCGTCCTACAATATTGATATTTAGTACTTCATTTGTTGTAAAATATAAGAGATATTGGGTGGATATGACACATTCTAGTACTACGAATCTTGACAGATTCGAATCTTCCATATTTTTGGATGGAGGGAATATATAACTTCTTATCCAAACTTGTGGTTCCAAGAAATATTTCATATTATTCCCTTCGTCTCATAAAAAATCAATATAATACCGGATATTGACACATCATAATACTATAAATTTGTACCGACATGTAACACATCCAATCATATATCCATTTTTAACGAGGTGGAGGGAGTAATATTCTAGAACGGATATGGTGGATTTTTTTTTTTTTTTACAAAAAGCACTCGGTCTTCCCCAGTTCCATCTGTCCACACACTCCACAGCAACATGCTGCAGCCTGCACAACAGTGCTTGTGTAGTTGTAACTTGTGAGGCTGTGTTTGGATCCAAACTTTAGATTTTTCTATCACATCAACCTGTCATACACATATAACTTTTCAGTCATATTATCCCCAATTTCAAACAAAATTCAAACTTTATCATCACCTAAACACAGCCTGAGTTGCGTGTGTGTGAGAGAGAGATCAGAGATGAGGGCGGGCGGGTTGACTGGGAGAGTAGACCAGGAAGTCGTCTTCACTGAAAGTCCGTGGAATGCCGCGTCCCTCCATCGAAAGCGAGAGGGGCCCCGCCCTACACTGCCAAACGTCCCTCTCCCCACCGGGCCCCACCACCCCTTGAACCGCCCCCCGCGTCCAAGTCTTCCTTCTCCCACCATCGTCGTAACTATCTCGTTGTTCATTCGCCTCCTCCGCTCCTCGTCTTCGGGTGTGCGGGCTCCCTTCCTCCTGCTTCTTCAGGTGAGACGAGCTCTGTTTTTAATTCTTGTTGTGTGTGCGCTTGGCTTTTGTTGTGTGTTCTTGTCGGATTTTATTATTTGGGGGTGTACAGTGGATATGATCTTTGTGAGTGGTTTTGGTTTGGTTGGTGCGGTTTAGTGTTCTTGGAGCGCAGGAGGATCTCCCGGACCCGGAATTGTTATGCCAGGGATGGAGAGATGGAATTTTTGGGGAGGTGTTGGTAGTACGGCGATGGAATTTGGGAGGGAGAGGAATTCTGTTCGTATTGCTGCTTGCCGATGCGTGGGTTTCTTGAGGAGGATCAAGGGTTCGTCCATGACTCATCCGCTTGGGGATTTTTGATCATACGCGAATCATTTCGAGTGGCGGAGAAGGGCGGCCGGAGTGCCTGACCACTTTTTGGTGCGAGATCGAAGAGAAAAGATAGTGTTTGTTTGTTTGGATGGTGGTGGTGCCTTCTTTTGGGGGATTATTTTTTTTTCCTCGTTAGATTTTTTTCGCAACAAAAGTAGGGCGCCTTTTTGAGACACGAGAGAAGCCGAGATATTAAATTAGAGACCTTTTGATCGCTCTAAAATAGAATTGATTGAGGCATAGAACGATGGTTTTGTGTGTTAGAACCTGCTTCCAGTAGACGATTCTTTGTTACTCGTTCTCATTCATGCATCTACTTATTCTTCCTTTTGCCTATCTTAATTAGAAAGTTTGCAACTTGTATGATTTGCTTTGGCTAAGGTGGGGATCAGTTCTCTACTGATGTAGTGATGTTGGCTGCTTACAGTTGGGATTCTTTGATGTTGTTGTTACTATCATAAATTAAGTCACAATTTCCATCGTACTAGGATAATTATACTGTGGCACACTAACTTTCAGGCTAGAGCACCGTATGTTTACCTGTAATTTCGTGACATGGTGTTATTGATTCTTGCAGGCGACTGCTAATTGTGAAGTGTCATTTCTCATCGTCAAGGAGAGGTGGCATTAATCCGCAGCAAGTGCTCGATGACAGATCATTATTATGCTCCTCTGAGGCTTATTCTTCTCTTGATATTGAGTGCCACCTGTTTTGGCTCTGAACTTGATGTTCAGTGCTTGAAAACCATATTCCAGTCAGTGACCGATCCCAATGGTATACTCAAATCCTCATGGAGTTTTGTCAACAACGGCACCCCTGGTTACATCTGCAAATTTACTGGGGTGGAATGTTGGCATCCAGATGAGAACCGAGTTCTTTCTTTGCGTCTCGGCAACCTTGGTCTTCAGGGTCCATTTCCCCAAGGTCTTCAGAACTGTACTAGTATGACTGGGCTAGATCTGTCGAGTAACAACTTTACAGGACCCATTCCTCAGGACATCTCCCGGCAAATACCATACTTGACATCACTGGACCTCTCCTACAATAGGTTTTCAGGCCAAATCCCAGAAAATATTTCAAATATGACATATTTAAACACACTCAATCTCCAACATAACCAGTTCACTGGTCAAATTCCACTGCAGTTCAATCTTCTTGGTCGGTTAACGTCATTCAATGTTGCAGAGAACCGACTATCAGGGCCTATTCCAAATAATCTAAATAAATTTCCGTCATCAAATTTTGCTGGTAATCAAGGCCTTTGTGGGCTACCATTGGATGGCTGCCAAGCTTCAGCAAAGAGCAAGAACAATGCAGCAATCATTGGAGCTGTTGTTGGTGTTGTAGTTGTGGTCATAATTGGCGTAATAATCGTATTCTTTTGTCTGCGGAAATTACCAGCCAAGAAGCCAAAGGACGAGGAAGAAAATAAGTGGGCAAAGAGTATCAAAGGAACTAAAACCATCAAGGTGAAAATACCCTCCTATTACTATTTATTTCCCTTTTCTTTTATAATACAAAAGAAATTTTGTGTAACATTATTCATAAAAGAAGCTAACATAAACTTCTTACTGGGATGGCCTTTTCAATTATTCAGGTTTCTATGTTCGAGAATCCAGTTTCAAAGATGAAACTAAGTGATCTTATGAAGGCTACCAATGAATTTTGCAAAGAGAACATCATAGGTACTGGGAGAACAGGAACTATGTACAGGGCAGTGCTACCTGATGGTTCTTTTCTTGCTGTCAAAAGGCTACAAGATTCTCAGCATTCCGAAACTCAATTCACGTCGGAGATGAAGACACTTGGCCAAGTAAGGCATCGCAACTTAGTTCCTCTCCTAGGATTTTGCATTGCTAAGAGGGAGAGGTTGTTGGTGTACAAGCACATGCCGAAAGGTTCACTCTATGATCAGTTAAATCAAGAAGAAGGCAAAGACTGTAAGATGGATTGGCCTCTGAGGTTAAGAATCGGCATTGGTGCAGCAAAAGGTCTTGCGTATCTTCACCACACTTGCAATCCTCGAGTCCTTCACCGCAATATAAGCTCCAAGTGCATCCTCCTAGATGAGGCCTACGAACCAAAGATATCAGATTTTGGACTTGCTAGGCTTATGAATCCAATAGACACCCACCTTAGCACCTTTGTTAATGGAGAATTTGGAGATCTTGGTTATGTGGCACCAGAGTATGCACGTACTCTGGTGGCCACGCCAAAGGGTGATGTGTACAGCTTCGGTGTGGTTCTTCTTGAGCTTATCACCGGCGAGAGGCCTACTCATGTTTCAACTGCACCGGAGAATTTCAGAGGGAGCCTAGTAGAGTGGATCACCTACCTATCAAACAATGCCCTCCTCCAAGACGCCGTTGACAAGTCATTGATAGGGAAGGGCAGTGACGGCGAGCTAATGCAATTTCTCAAAGTCGCATGTTCTTGCACAATTTCCACTCCAAAGGAGAGACCGACAATGTTTGAGGTCTATCAGCTCCTCAGAGCCATTGGAGAAAAGTACCATTTCTCGGCGGAGGATGACTTGATGATGCTGCCACCTCTAAGCACAGATGGAGAAACCCTTGACGAGCTCATTGTTGCCCAGTAACTGCAAACCCAATATTCCACAGAAGGCAACCAAGTGCAGGTTGTTTCTTTTGCGAATTTACCTTTTCTCCATGGGCATTACCATGTTCAGATGAGTGAAGTGGCTTTACATGATGTACTAGTATTAAGTAGTATCAGTATACTGCATCCGCTGTATAATTTTTGTAGCTTGTTGTTATGTACCATTGGGAGGTGCTAGCAGCAGCAATGATAATCTTTCACTCAACCGATATGGGGATGGGGTATTAACTACTCCTAATAGTAGTTTGCTCCTCATGTGATGGGAATATGCCATATTGGCATTTATTCAGCCATTTTTCATGTTGTCATTTGTACTTACGCCACGGGATGAGGAATACTGAACGTCAAAATGTGTGGAATGCCAGCTTATGATGTCTTCCAGCCAAAGTGCACCTGAGTATGCAAGCAAACTTGGGAATTTCATTATTTCGACTTGCAGTGTACAGTCTTGTTTTAGAGCAGTGGGTCATTGTCTTTTGTAGATGTAGTATAGCTTTTGCTGGTTTGAAACTATTTTTTTCCTGGTCTATAAAAGCTTCTTTTCATGCTAGCCACTTCTATTGTTGAAATATGCAGAAATATCAAAATTTAAGAAAAGAATGGTGTAGGAATATTTCAAATTAAGAGTTATTTTTAGCTTATAAAAACATGTTACCTTTATTTGGTCAAAACTCTTGCCTGGTCTTAAAGGGCACAGTGTGCGTTCCAGGGAAATTCATTGACTTTTGTAGTGGTTTTCTGGTTGATGCATCCGGAAATACTGATGTTGATGGGGAAAAAATGCTCCTGTTTTAAGTCGTTTTTTTGGTGGGGGTGGTCCAGAAAACTTCTTACACGTATGAACACCGGTCAAACTTTTTGACTTCAACGAATGTTATATCTGGAATTATCAAGATTACTGAAAAAATAATACCCACAAAAAATATTAATGAAAAATCAAGGCATATGCATACCGATTGCTAGATAGCGATGTTCCAGTGCTCTCGACCAGTAGTATTATACTACCAGTATTATTAGAGGTAAATTAGTAATACTTTACTAACACAATGATTATGAGTTATTTTGTCATTTATGTTTATTCTTGGCTAAATCGATCTATGATCACTCATTGCATTGGCATCACTCATGTTTCATCGAAAAAGCCAAAAAAGAGAGAAAAAAAGTTTAGTCACTGCTAAATGATGATTATACCTCTCTGTACCTTTTTTTTTACAATAATGTCCCTCCATATTTCTACTATCGCTAACTGTGGTGGTAGTATAAATAGATACGAACCATTCGATCAAATGAGATCAACGATTCAAATTGTTTTTTAGAACCAGTAGAGAGCACCGTAGCGAGGCTCTTGCTAGAAGTATTTCGCTACTATTTATTTAGTGGACACAGAAAACCTTTGCTCTTTGAAAAAACTTCACATGTGACTTCAGAAGCTATATAAAGTTTAGGGGCTTGTTCGATTCCTGCCCCCCGCGTCCAAGTCTTCCTTCTCCCACCATCGTCGTAACTATCTCGTTGTTCATTCGCCTCCTCCGCTCCTCGTCCTCGGGTGTGCGGGCTCCTTTCCTCCTGCTTCTTCAGGTGAGACGAGCTCTGCTTTTTGATTCTTGTTCTTGTGCCTTGGTGTGTTCTTGTGGGACTTTATTTGGGGGTGTATAGTGGATATGATCTTCGTGAGTGGTTTTGCGGTTTAGTGTTCTTGGAGCGCAGGAGGATCTCCCGGACCCGGAATTGTTATGCAAGGATGGAGAGGTGAATTTCGGGGGTGCTGGTAGAGTGGTAGTACGGCGATGGAATTAGGGGAGATGAATTCTGTTCGTATTGCTGCTGCTGTTGTTGCCGATGCGTGGGGTTTCTTGAGGAGGATCAAGGGTTCGTCCAGGACTCATCCGCTTGGGGATTTTTTATGATCATACGCGAATCATTTCGAGTGGCGGAGAAGGGCGGCCGGAGTGCCTGACCACTTTTCGGTGCGAGATCGAAGAGAAAAGATAGTGTTTGTTTGTTTGGATGGTGGTGGTGCCTTCTTTTGGGGGATTTTTTTTTTCCTCGTTAGATTTTTTTCGCAACAAAAGTAGGGCGCCTTTTTGAGACATGAGAGAAGCCGAGATATTAAATTAGAGACCTTTTGATCGCTCTAAAATAGAAATTGATTGAGGCCTCAACTCGAACGATGGTTTTGTGGGTTAGAACCTGCTTCCAGTAGACGATCATACGGTTCTTTGTTACTCGTTCTCATCATGCATCTACTTGTTCTTCCTTTTGCCTATCTTGATTTGAAAGTTTGCAACTTGTGTGATTTGCTTTGGTTATGGTGGGGGATCAGTTCTCTACTGATGTTGGCTGCTTACAGTTGGGATTCTTTGATGTCGTTGTTACTATCATAAATTAAGTCACAATTTCCATCGTATAGGATAATTATACTGTGGCACACTAACTTTCAGGCTAGAGCATCGTATGTTTACCTGTAATTTCGTGACATGGTGTTATTGATTCTTGCAGGCGACTGCTAATTGTGAAGTGTCATTTCTTATCGTCAAGGAGAGGTGGCATTAATCCGCAGCAAGTGCTCGATGACAGATCATTATTATGCTCCTCTGAGGCTTATTCTTCTCTTGATATTGAGTGCCACCTGTTTTGGCTCTGAACTTGATGTTCAGTGCTTGAAAACCATATTCCAGTCAGTGACCGATCCCAATGGTATACTCAAATCCTCATGGAGTTTTGTCAACAACGGCACCCCTGGTTACATCTGCAAATTTACTGGGGTGGAATGTTGGCATCCAGATGAGAACCGAGTTCTTTCTTTGCGTCTCGGCAACCTTGGTCTTCAGGGTCCATTTCCCCAAGGTCTTCAGAACTGTACTAGTATGACTGGGCTAGATCTGTCGAGTAACAACTTTACAGGACCCATTCCTCAGGACATCTCCCGGCAAATACCATACTTGACATCACTGGACCTCTCCTACAATAGGTTTTCAGGCCAAATCCCAGAAAATATTTCAAATATGACATATTTAAACACACTCAATCTCCAACATAACCAGTTCACTGGTCAAATTCCACTGCAGTTCAATCTTCTTGGCATGAAAATGTTGACCCGATGTGAAGTTTTTAGGAATTATTTTTAGATTTTTAGACAAATCTGTTGCATCTTTCATTATCTGTTTTTCCTGCTTTTATTTACACTGAACAACAAAAAAGGTAGTAGTATATACTTGCAAGATTTATGTGCTTTTGTTCTGAACTAATCACGATACCTTTGGATGAACTTTGTAGATTTTTTTACTACTGGCTTTTACTAAACTTGCACACGAATTAATTTTCAGTTCGAAAGCTTGAGAGATAGATGGAAGGCGAGGATGAGTCTCCTTCTCCAGGAGAGAATGAGTTGCCTTTGTGGGGGCATGTTAAGATATTGGATGGGTTCGCTCCTCGCTGTGGAACAAACATGAGGTTCCTATGCGACTATTGCAGTTGTGTCTTTCGTGGAAGCTATTCCACAGTGAAGGCACATTTGCTTAAAATTTCTAAACAAGGTGTTCCAGCTTGCCCAGGAGTGACCTTCAATATCTTAATGAAACTATCCAGTGAAGTTGATGCAGCAGAAGATTCAATTCTAATCCAGGTGCGTAAAAAAAGGAATGTAACAGAATCTTGTAGCAGTGACTATTCTGGTGACGCACCAGAATCTTGTAGTAGTGACTATTCTGGTGACGAACCAGAATCTTATAGTAGTGACTATTCTGGTGACGCACCGTGTATGGGCAAAGTTATTGTACAAGCGAAAAGAAAGAAGAGCAGAGCTGAATGTCGAGATAACTTCGATGCTCAGTTTGCAAGAATGTTCTATTCTTCAGGTTACTACCTTAAACTTAAAAACTTGTATATTTTTCTTTTGGGAACATGCATAAGTTTGCACATAACAGGGTACTCTGTTTATGTTGTATCCATCGCCCTTCACTTTTTGTTTTATCTTAGCAGGCTTGTCCTTCAACTCTGCAAGGGACCCATACTTCCGGAGTTCATTCTCTTTTATTTTGAAGAATATTATTCCTGGTTATGTTCCTCCTGATTGCAAAAGGTTGAAGACAACTCTTCTGCAAAAAGAAAGGGCTCGCATTGAAGACTTACTAAAACCCATCAAAAGCATGTGGAAGAAGGCAGGTGTGACGATAGTTTCTGATGGTTGGTCAGATATTCGACAGCGCTCACTTGTCAACATTCTGGCTGTCAATGAATGTGGACCCATTTTTCTGCAAGCAATTAACAATGAAGATGAGGTGAATACAAAGGAGTACATTGCAGAGAAGCTCATTGCTGTTATTGAAGACGTTGGTCCAGAAAATGTTGTCCAAGTGATCACAGATGATGATCCTGTTTGCAGAGCTGCTGGGCTGCTGATTGAAGAAAAATACAATCACATCCAATGGATGCCTTGTATTGCTCATACTTTAAGTCTTGCCTTGAAGGATGTTTTTTCTCCTAACAATACTGGAGATGTTGCCTTCAAAGATAGCCATTGGATTTCTGAAGTTGTAGAGGATGCAACTATGATCAAGAATTTCATAATAAATCATACCATGATATCATCTATACTGAGTGAGTTCAGTAAGTTGAAGATTCTTGCTATTGCGAACACAAGATTCGCTTCAGATCTTGTTATGTTAAAGAGGTTTCGGCTGATCAAGCAATCTCTAATAATGTTGGTCATCAGTGACAAGTGGTGGCCGGTGTACTGTAATGATAACATGGAGCAAGCACAGCTTGTGAAGTACAAGCTTACTGATAACTCGTGGTGGAATCAAGTTGATTACATTCTTTCTTTCACTGAGCCTATATATTCGATGATGCGCGTGACAGACACTGAAGAGCCACGCCTTCATCTTATCAATGAAATGTGGAATACTATGGTCGAGAAGGTAAAGGCTGCCATTTATAAGCATGAATCAAGAGAGCCTGAAGAGGAGTCAGCATTTTACTCTGTTGTGCATGGCATTCTAGAAGATTGGTGGAGCAGGAGCAAAACTCCGCTCCAGTGTTTGGCGCACTCACTAAATCCAAGGTGAATCTTGCTTTGTAGTTACCAAGTGATTTGTATTCCTGAAGCCATTATTTGATATATATGCCTCTTTGTGGTCTCTTTTGCAGGTATTACAGTGACAGCTGGATTAATCAAGCTGCTAATCGTCTACCCCCACATAGAGATGCTGAGATTTCTCAAGTGAGGAATAATTGCTGGAGGAAATTGTTTTTTACTACAGACAACTTGAGAACTGTCAAGTCAGAATATGGAGAGTTTGCTCTTCTGGGAACAAAACATTTTAGCTTGAATTCAAGAGCTGATAGGGATAAACTTGACCCCAAGATGTGGTGGGCGACCCATGGAACTTCAGCACAGGCAGTTCAGAGTTTGGCTTTCAAGCTTCTCAGCCAACCTGTTTCATCTTCTTGCTGCCAGAGGAACTGGAGAACTTACGATTCTATTCGCGACATCGTGAGGGACAAACTCCGTCCTAAATGGGCCGATGATTTGGTTTTTGTGCACAACAATTTGCGGCTTCTATCAAGAAGATCAGAAGAATATCATACAGACCGAGAGGCAAGGTACTGGGATGTAGGAGACGACAACTTTAAATCATTGGGTGGTGCTGGCATCCTTGAGTCTGCTAACCTCTCTCTTGATGAACCGGAGTTCGAGCTTGCCATGATAGAAAACATCGTGTGATGAAGAAAACCAAATGGAAATCAAGACAGAAGCTTAGCTTAGCTAAGCTACCCATGCTTCAGCTTGTCTGGCGTTTTGAACTCCCAGATAACCCCTGTAATCGAGTATGTTTTGGCTAAGAACATGCAAGACTAGAGCTAGGTAGACTTATGGGATGTTTGGCTGTGTAAGCTGGATGGTGCTGTTGATCAATGTTGGTGGAGGGCAATTGAACTTTCTTTACCTGGCTAATTGGCAGCTAATCTGCCAGATTTTTGCAACTTGCAAGGATGATATTGTTTGTCCATGTTGATTTGCATGTACAGTAGCATATCTCTATTACTAGAATATAGGAACACCCACTCTTCTAGCATTTAAAATTTACTCCATGTTTCATATTATAGGTTGCTTTGGTATTCCTTTTTCTAGTAAATTTTTTTTAAGTTTGATCAAATTTATGGAAAAATACAACAATAAATTCAACACAAAACAACATATTATTAAAATATATTGAATTTTACTTTTAATGAAATTAATTAGTATAAATTTTGCTAGATTTTGATAATATGAAAATGTTTTATTAGGAAAAATGTCAAAGCGAAAAACGGAGGTAGTATTCGAAACGTAGCAATTTCTACAGCTACCCTCTCATCTTACCAATTACAACAATCTCTCATTTAATTTTTCCCATCCATTACCTCATCTCACTACCTCCATCCCAAAATATAAACATTTGGATATGAATCTAAATACATAGTTATCCAAATCCAAAGCTAAAGATATTTATATTTTGGGAGGAGGGGGTATCTGGGGATGGCTAATTGGCGCGCGCGCCAGCTAGCACTCCCTCCCCCCGCGCCAGCTTTTCTTTTTCGTGATTTCCTTTTTCGTTTTTACCTATTTTTTTTAATCTTCTACACACGTTTTTTCAAATCTTTAAGTTGAAAGTTTTAAATTTGACTTGAAATTTTCAATCTTAGCTTAAAAGGTTTTCAAATCTTAACTTGAAAGGTTTTCAAATCTGGACTTATTTTCAATTTGAGTTGAAATTTTCAAATCCAAGTTAAAAGTTTTCAAATCTTAAATTGAAAGTTTTCAAATCTTAAATTTGATTTAAAGTTCTAAATTTGACTTTAAAGTTTGCAATTTTGTAGTGAAAAGGAAAATAATGTTTTGGAAAAAAATAAAGTTTATCTTGATTGGCCTAATTTATACTACCTCCATTTCAAGTTATAAGACTTTCTAGCATTGTCTACATCTATTATATTATTAAAAGAATAGAAAAAGAAGCCTCCACGTTCGCTCTTATGGCCTAAAATTCTCACATTAATCGGAGAAAAAAAAGAAAAAAAAAAGAAAACGCACAGTCCATATAGAAATACAATTTAAAAATAGTTGAAATTCGGAATTAAAAAATAAGGAATATTATATAGGAGACTAGAGTCCATATAGAAATATATTAGGAAATAACTGAAACTCGGAATTAAAATATAAGGAATATTAGAAGAGGATACTAGAGTCCATATAGAATACAATTAGGAAATAACTGAAATTCGAAATTAAAAATAAGGAATATTAAAAGTAAAGTATAGAGTCCATATAGAATAGAGTCCATATAGAAATACAATTAGGAAATAACTGAAATTCGAAATTAAAAATAAGGAATATTAGAAGTAGAATATAAAGTTCATATAGAAATACAATTAGGAAATAATAGAAATATGAAATTAAAATAATGAATATTAGAAATAGAGTATAGAGTCCATATAGAAATACAATTAAGAAAAAAATAGAAATTCGGAATTAAAAAATAAGGATTATTAGAAGTAGAAGTAAGAGTCCGTATAGGAATTTAAAACTAACTAAAATTTAGAATAAACATAATAAAATTAAAAGTAGAGTTTAGAGTCCGTATAAAAATACAATTTCAAAATAACTAAAATTCGAAATTAAGAAAAACATGGGAAGAAGAGTTTAAGGTCAATATAGAAATACATATATAGGAATACAATTTAAAAGCAACTGAAATTCGAAATTAAAAATTAAAGAATATTGAAAGATGAGTTTAGAGTCATATAGAAATACAATTAGAAATAATAAAATTCAGAAATAAAAATAAATAATATTGGAAGAAGAGTATAGAGTCTATATAGAATACAATTTACAGAAAATTCGGAATTAAAAAAAGAAATATTAAAAGACGAGTCTAGAGTCCATATAGGAATATATATAATTTACAAATAACTAAAATTTGATATTAAAAATAATTAATAACTAACACGTATATAAAATATAATATGAAAATTCAGAAATAAAAATAATAATATAAAAAAATATAATGATGCTAGCCGCGCAATCTGCGCGGGCCACCATGCTAGTTCATATATATGTTATGAATCTAGCACATATATATGTTTAAATTCATTAATATATATGAATGTGGGCAATGCTAGAAAGTCTTTATAATATAATGGAGGAAGTAGGAACTAATTACATATAAAATTAAGTTAATCACGCTTTTTCCTTCTGTACATGCGGCAGATTTGTTGCGTCGAAAAAATAGGAACGTTTTGTCGAGCTTGCTTGTTGTGAAAAAAAGGAAAACACGTTGCAAAAAAAAAAAGGAAAATGGTCTGTGTAGAGGCTAGAAAACGCGCGCGACTTAACCTCCTCGTGCGTATGCGCTAATTAGGATTCGCGGGAGTATCTATCATTTAATATCACCAACTTCACATCCATGAATAATTTCAGAAATCCTTATATTTGAAATCTTTATATTTTTTTATGGGAACGGACAAAAATGGAACGTTAGGAAACTAATCACCTTTTCTCAAAAAAAAAAAGGTAAAAGAAGAAAACTAATCACCTTAGGAAACAGTTCTGGCAAGTGGGCCCTAGCTGCCAGGCGATGCAATGCACAGCTGTACTACTCGCGAGTCACCATCCATCTCATCTCGGCGCCGAGTGAGCTTCCTTCGCGCGGGCTCAGGTGAAAAGGTGGAGAGGGTTTCCCGCGTCTCGCGACGAGGGTTTAGGCCCAGCCACCGCCGCAGCAGCCGCCGCCGCCGCCGCGGTGCCAGAGCCAGCTCGCCGCGGGCAACAGGTATGCATGTCCGGCGCGCCCCTCCCCTCCTCCCCCCTGCCCCCCATTCTCTCTCTTTCCCTCTGCGTGTGCGCGTGCTCGTGCTTCCTTCGCGATGGCGGTCGGATGCGGAGGCGTTGCGAGGGGGGGAAGCGCACGAGACGTTCACAGGTTTCCTGGACTGGTTACCCCGTCGGCGAGGAGTGATTTCCCCCCATTGAGATTAGGTTTTTTTTTTTTTTGACGCGTGCATTTTGAGGCATGGGGATTGGGGGGAAATGTTTGCATCTGATGCATTTTTGGTGGCAAAAATGAAAAATCAAGTGATCTATGGGGAGTTGTTGTTGATCTCCTATATTATTTTTAGATATTTTTAGGCGACCTTCTGGTAGGTTTTCTTTTTTTTTTTTTTTAACCAAATCTTCCGTTGGTGTAGAGAGGAACTTGGAGCTTCAATGGGGGAACCTAGTGTTGCACGGTTTGTACATTTTCCTGGGATTTTCTAATATCGAGCAAAAAAGGGGCATTTGCATACTCACCTTGTAAACTGTTTATGACATCTTTGTAACAGTTCCAAAGACTGTGATATGGAGTATGATGATAGTTCTTCTAGACAAAGTGGCGAGCCTTTGTGGGAACATGCGGAAGGTGTGGAACGATCTGTCGATTATTCAGATGGCTTGCCCCCTACAAGCAAGGCTATGTTTCAGTCAAATAAAAGAAAGAGCAAAGCTGCAGATGAGGATCTTCATATGAAACTTCGAACTCGATTGGATGCTGAAGTTGCTAGAATGTTCTATTCTTCAGGTTAATACCTTAAACATGAAATCTTCGCGTTCATGTTGTATGGAATGCCATTGAACGCATGTTTCAATTTTCAGGATTATCCTTAAAGGCCGCGACGGACCCATTCTTTAAGAGCGCATTCTCTCGTGCCACCTCCATGCCTGGTTTCGCGGCTGAAGAGGATGAGCATCAAGATGACCAGCCTTCCCTAGTTACACAAATGTTCTTTTACATAGGTTAACATCTCAAACTTGAAGGTCTTTCAGTTTGTATGTATGGATTGTCCTTTAGTATCATTCATATTTGCAGGTGTGTCCCCCACTATTACAAGGAACCCATATTATCGGAGTTCATTCGCTATGGCCGCGTTGTTCCAGATTCCTGGATATGTTCCTCCTGGGGTCGACCAGCTGAAGACAACTCTCTTGCAGAAAGAAAGGGCTGACATTGAAAACATGCTGCAGACCATAAAAAACACGTGGAGGAAAGCAGGTGTGACGATTGTTTCTGATGGGTGGTCAGATTTTAAAAGGCGACCTATCATCAATATCATAGCTGTCAATGAAGCTGGGCCAGTTTTTTTGCAAGCAATTAACAATGAAGATGGGTGGATGTGGATGATGGATGACTACATTGCAGAGAAGCTCATTGCTGCAATTGAAGACGTTGGATCAGAAAATGTTGTCCAAGTGATCACAGACAATGATCCTTTTTGCAGAGCTGCTGGGGTGCTGATTGAACAGAAGTACAGTCACATCCAATGGACGCCAAGTGTTGCTCATTCTTTAAGTCTTGCCTTGGAGAATATTTGTGCTGCTAAGAATGCCGAAAATGTTGTCTTCAAAGACTGCCACTGGATTTCAGAAGTTATAGGGGATGCAAAAATGATAAATGATTTTATAAGTAATCATTCTATGGTACTATCCATGATCAGCGAGTTCAGTAAGCTGAAGATACTTGGCATTGCTCACACAAGATTTGCTTCAGATATTGTCATGCTAAAGAGGTTTCGGTTGACTAAGCAATCTCTTATAGGGATTGTCATCAGTGACAAGTGGTCCGTTTACAGTAAAGATGACGAGGGGAAAGCAAAGCTTGTGATGAAAAAACTTACTGATGAATTGTGGTGGGATCAAGTTGATTACATTCTTGCTTTCACAGAACCGATATATTCAATGATACGCATCACGGACACTGAAAAGCAATGCATTCATTTGATCTATGGAATGTGGAATGATATGACAGAGAAGGTAAAGGCTATTATTTATAAACATGAAGGCAAGGGGGCTGATGAAGAATCAACTTTTTACTCTGCTGTAAATGGCATTTTAGTAGATTGGTGGGGCAAGACCAGAACTCCACTCCACTGTTTAGCACATGCACTAAATCCAAGGTGAGTCCTGGTTTAAGTTACTAAATGATTTCTTTTTTAAGCCATGTAATAACACTATCTTTTGGTCTGTTCTGTAGGTGTTACGCCGATAGTTGGATTGATGAAGGCGCTAATCGTCAACCCCCACATAGTGATGCTGAGATTAATGAAATGGCAAATGACTGCTTGAAGAAATTATTTCCTGCTGCAGATGACTTGACGGCGATTAAAGCAGAGTATGCAAAGTTTTCTCTTTTGAGCACGGAGTTTGCTTCCTCAGGTACAGGATGCTTTAGCTTGGATTCCATCACTGATAGGGATGTTCTTGACCCAAAAACATGGTGGGTGACCCATGGCAGTCCAACACCTAAGTTGCAGGAGCTAGCCCTCACAATTCTTGGCCATCCTGCCTCGGCATCCTGCTGTGAGAGAAACTGGACCACATATAAATTGATTCGCGCAGCCATGAAGATTGAGAACCGTCCTAAATGGGTTGATGATTTGGTGTTTGTTCACACCAGTTTGCGGCTTTGGACAAGAACCACAAAGTTTTACTATAGTGATCCAGAGTCAATGTTTTGGGACATTGGGGGTAACGCCGATATTCTTGCAAGCTTAGTCCCTGCTGATTTACTTGAGTTTGCTGACTTCTCACTCGACGAACCTGAGTTCGAGCTTGCCATTCTTGAAGGGCTGGAAGGTGATGATTTGGCATGAAGATGGAGGTGGATTGGTGGAAGACTTTCTAGAATCCTAGCTCAATCTGTGAATGGCCTGATGCCACCTTTCCTATCAGGCTGTCACTCGGGTCTACCTTGTCTTTTGGGGAAAGTGGTGTGTTTTGGTTATGTGGCCACTCTGGTAGTATGCAAAACTATGCAGTATGCAATGCTATGTAGTAGTGGTAGTGATGGACTGGTGGTAGACTGGAAGTATGCATGCAAAGCTATGCAATGGCAGGTAGTGGTAATGGTATTATGCAAAGCTATGTGATACTAAGACTTTGCTATTATATATGCAAATCTGTGGAAACTGGACAGTTTGCTTTTTATGCTCGTGTCATTGTGTGGAGGTCATTTTGAGTGCATTCTTCACCTCTTCCAAAACATGTTTGGATTCACCTGACCGGTGTATAGATGTGGTAGGGTGCTGGCCTTTATGTTCTTTATTTTGGTTTTTGCGTGATAAGTCCATGTGTGCATTCTGGTGCTATGCAAAGTATGTGAAATGTGACACGGTGTGGATTGAACAGCCAGGGGCTGTTCGAGGGACGAGTGGATCCTTTTCTCCCTTTGCATCCATTCTTGCTGGTGGTGTTCGAATCATTTTCTGTCGCCCCGTTTAACTTTGCATCCATTTTTGTTGGTGGTGTTCAAAAGGCTAGTTCTAATTTTTCAGTTGTTTGGAGGCATTGGTTGGTGGTTTGGTGACGGCTTCGTTGTAGGCCTGGTGGCATATGGTCTCGTATATCGGTGGTTAGTGCAGTGTGTTAGCCCATTGGTGTAAGAGTCATCGACATGTGGTGGTGAATTTGCTTTTCTTTTTCTAATTATAGCCTTCAGGGTGTGTAGCATTGTATTTTTTTTCCTGATATATCTATATGAAACATCTCCCTGATTGGCGGTGTTTGTTTGAAAAGAAAGTTTACGTGGTGCTATGGTAGCATGTAGCATCACGTTTATGTCTATGGTGGTAAAATTAACATGCAAATCTATGTGAGTACTGTGGTTTGGTTATAAGGAGTACCAATAACACATTTGATAGTTTTGAGTGGAAAATCTTTCAGTATAACTATAAATTCATTACGTGTTTGAAGGTGTGTGCTCAATAGCTATAGTGTAGTACTACTACACTATAATTAAGTACCCGGTTGATTTTTTTTTCAATCTTTGTTTGCACGAACTCAAAGCGGATTCAATGATCCAGAAATCAAGAGTTTTTCCTCTAAAAACTGTCACGAGTTTTTTTTTTTAAGGAATTCCGCGTGCAATGCATTTCGGGCTTGTTCACTTTGATGTCATTTTCAACCATATCATTTTTCAAGTAAAGTTGCAAAAAAAATATCTACAGTTAGTTTGTTGCCAAATTTAAGCCAAATTTAATCAATATATAAGAAATCCTACCAAAACTTTAATAATATTATCATCCAGCTAAAATTTTTTATTTTGACGCTTGGTTAGCCCTCACTCCCGTGGATTTGCCACCGTTTAACCGCGCCCTCTTTGAACGCGGGAGCTTGGACTTTGACCCGGTCAGCTAATCCTACCACCAAGCAAAAACGACGACTTGGTCAGCTGGTCCTCGTAATGTGAAGTTGTGAACCGCCCCACCCAAATTTCCCCCAAATCCACGACCACGACGCCCCCAATTGCTCGTCGGCACAAGCAGCAACCGCCGCCGCGCCAAGCTACTAACCCTAGCCCACGAGATGCTCGCGCCCGCGCCCGCGGCGCCGTGGCCCGTGTCGCAGGAGATCTCGTCCCTGGCCGAGCGCCTCCTCGCCCACGCCGGCGGCGTCGGCGACGGCGCCGCCCCGGCGCCGCGGGGATGCGGGACCTCGCGGGCGCGCTCCTCCGGATCCAGCCCGTCGCGCGCGGGTCGAGCGGCGCGGCCGCGGGGCAGCGCGACCTCGCGGACTGGCTCCTCCAGCTCAAGGGCGCCGTCGCCGAGGCCGACGACCTCCTCGACGAGCTCCTCCTCCGCCGCAGCCGCCGGTTCCACCTCGGCTGCGTGGCCCGCTGCAAGCCGTCCTCCGGGGAGCTGAAGCGGCTGGTGGGCAGGATCGACCGCATCCACGACGTCTCCGAGCGTCTCGTTGACGCGGCGGCGGAAGAAGAAGCCGGCGAGGCGGGTCGCGGCGTGAGGTCGCCGAACCGCGTGACCGGATCCGTGCTCACGGAGCGGAAGGTGTTTGGGCGTGAGAAAGAGTGTGGCGAGGTAATCAGCAGGCTGGTGGATTGTCCGGAGAACACATGCTCTTCTGCCCTTCCGGTTGTTGCAATCGTCGGCCATGGTGGAATGGGGAAGACAACCGTCGCGCAGTTCGTTTACAACGATGAGAGGATTGAACAGCACTTTGATATCAAAGCCTGGGCCTGTGTCTGGGATAGATCTGATGCCGCGGAGCTAACAAGGGAGATATTGCAGTCCATTGGTGGTCCGGATGATTCGCTGTACGGTGATAATTCTGCCAAATTGGATATCCTACAGGCAAGACTTGAAGTATTGGTCAGGTCAAAGAGGTTTCTACTAGTTCTTGATGATGTTTGGAATGATGAGGGTAAGACAGAGCTGGACAATAAGGATCTGTGGAGAAAGGTGCTGGCACCTCTTAGGTCTGCCGGGAGAGGCAGCAAGATCTTGGTGACCACTCGAATGAAACTAGTAGCGCGGTATCTCAATTCGACTCATGTTGTCTCCCTTGATGTGTTGGGAAGCAGCGGCTGCTGGTTGTTGTTAAAGGAGGCTGCTCTGGGTGGAGAAAGCAAGGATATTCCTCCTGATTTGCAAGAGATTGGAAGAACCATTGCTGCAAAGGCAAAGGGCTCCCCTTTAGTTTCCAAAGCTCTTGGACAGATGCTAAGAAACACCAGGAGTACATGGAGGTGGAGAGCACTTCTGGATGCAGAAATTAGTCATAATATCATTATATCGTCTCTCCAACACAGTTATCAGCACTTACCTGGACACCTCCAGCGATGCTTTGCATACTGCAGCATATTTCCAAGGGGCTGTAGGTTTCAACGAGATAAATTGGTGAAGATGTGGGTAGCTCTGGGTTTTATTCAAATATCAAGGAAAGAAGGAAAAAAGGAGTTTGATTTAGCTCAAGAATACTTTCAAGATCTGCTTTCACGGTCATTCTTCTCTACTGCCAGCAAAGACAACCAAACATTTTATTTCCTAGATAACCTAATGCACGATTTGGCACAGCATGCTTCTGTTCACGATTGCATCAAAATTGATGAAGGCATGCCTAGTGTGATTCCACCAACGGTGCGCCACTTGTCTGTCTCAACTGACTATTTTCCACAGCTCAAGAGCAAGTGTAGGTTGGAAAGTCTGCGGACATTATTCGTGCTTAGAAGCTCATCGTTACCCTTGAGTCATCTTCCTAGCAAATTTTTATCTGAATTTAAGAACTTGCGTGTTCTTGATCTTAGTGAGTCAGATATTTTAGAATTACCAGAAACCATTAGTCAGTTGTTTCATCTCCATTACCTAGCTCTGTGCCGCATGCCTAGCAAACTTCCCAAGTGTATAAATAGACTTATTCAGAATGTGGTGCTGGATATGCCTCTATTATTATTTCCTGATAGTCATGCCAGAGGTATGAGCAAACTGGTCAGACATAAAATATCTTGAAACTTGTTTCACATCAACAAGGGGTAGTCACACACATCAAGACCTATTTTGGCTTTCAATAAAAGCAGGATTGTTCCTTTTTTAGAAATAGAAAACAACAAGGGGGTTCAGTTGGTCTATGAAGGCTGTGCATAATGAAGGGAATTGGATTCCATTATTCAGAAAGTGCTGTCAGTAAAGAATAAACTGTGAAGATGATAGATTATCAGCTCTGTTATATGTTTGTCGGATGAACTTTGTCGAGATGATGATGACCACAATGCAGAATCAAATCATTTCGTAGGTACAAGTCTACAAGAGATCTTTTGGACTCAAATCTGTTAGAGACTTTCAGTGTGTGTGCACTAATTTGTTGTCTGATCAACGGAACAACTTACCATGAGAGAGTATTCTAATTTGTTGGATCAAGTCTTTCCAGGATGTGATAGGGGAAGGGTCTGGTTGCACACATCCTTCAAAAGGTTGAAGTGTTACCTGTTGGTGTTTTGTACCAATGTTCTCCAGGTCAATTGGCAGTATTTCAAGCCTTGTATCACTGGAGTAGCTACCCAGTTTGCTTATATTTGGTATCCTTACAAGATCTGTACAGTCTTATCTTTCTATTTTCATTTTCACATTTTGTAAGCTATTGTACTTTTTATTTCACTCGGCTTGTTCAGTACTGATCTTTTTCTTTCAAGGAAAGAAGAAAAGAATGATGATTTGAGACTACATTTTGGTTCCATATGTTGCCGTAATGGATTGTGCACTCCATTTCGTGATGGTGTCATTGGATTTCAGTACCTCATTAGTCGCAATAGATGATATACGTTCTGATAGTAGGGGGAAACAGGTACCAGCAAAGTGAAACTTGGAAGCCAAAATCACATTTGTTATCTCTCTGCGCTTTCTGTATGATTCCTGCGTAAATCATGTAGGTAACAAAATTGAAATGCTTATACGAAGGGAAGATAAATCAATTGTGATTTAGTTTCATAGAAATTCAACTTATGATTTAATCTATGGAATTTTCTCGGGCCATGGGAAGGAAAGCAAGTAGAAATAGGCCTTGGTGTGTGTGGGGGCAACTTTGGGCAATTTACAGAGTGGAATTAACGGTGAGGTTAGTATCGGAATTTGATTTTTATCCCTAATTCCCCTTTTTGATGGGAGTTACGAGAATTGTAGAGTTTAGATAGAGACTTGGGACCTGTTTGGAGGGAGCACGGGATTTTGTGTGGCTAAGCTGATGAGAATAGGGAATATCTAGGTTTAACTTCCAGTAGTAACTCCTAATTTATTCTTCGAATTTTATAACATTCTTGAAATCTGAATGATAACTTATACTTTTTGGAGAAGCTGTAGAGTTTGAAAGAAGCTACATCTACCTTCAAAACTCCCCAAACGAGTCCTAAATCTTAAGTGGAAATGGATTGTTGGGATTTGTCTAAACAGCGTAAAAAAGAAATTCTTTTCCAACCACACACCCGTACCACTTGTTAACCTCAAATTCCTCATATACATGATCCATCCCAACAAAAATCCCATAACCCCTAATCAAAGGAAGCAGTTAATAGCCTTCTCTGTCTGAGCATTCAATTCGTCCTTAAGTGGCCCCCGGCTGCGTATCACGGTTTATGCTTTATAAGTTTGTGGCTTAGTAGTATTTCTGTTCAACCAATTTGAAGATGGAAAGATATAGTTTCTCACGATAGACCGATATTACTTGGTTTAGCTTATGAATAAATTGTTCACAGCTCAGTAAACTGAAGCAAGATAGTATTTGCACATGCGCAGGTGAAGTGCACCGGCTAACATAGGGAAAGAACGAAAAATTTTCAGGAAATGTGAGCTGTTTATTACAAATGCAGCACATAAATTTACAGACACTGCACAATTGTTCCAGCCAGAAAAATCTGTTGGGGTTCGTCCGGTATCGTTCATCTTGCGTACCAGAAATTCTGACACAATTGGTCAGTATCACTACGATGAAACAGAGATACATCTCATTGATTGTTAAACTTACAAGTACAGTGAAATGTGCATATGCTAATGGTATCAAACACACCTGCAAAATGAGCCTCTGAATCTGAAGTCTGAACCCTGATCAGTGGATCAGTTTCATTGGGATCGAAGCTATTTTATCCCATTCTGGTCCATCCTTATTTTGTAGTTGGCTCAGCAACGTTGGCTTGCAACCAATCAGATGTACAACCTGCAGGGAAGATGGGAACCCACTTGGCAAGGACTCCAATCCAGTGCAGTTCATTATGCTCAGTTTTCTCAGAGAGGTTAAGCTGTTGAAGTTGGCAGGGAAAGATTCTACGGTGACCCTGGAGCAATTTTCAATCAACACTGTTTCAAGTGTGGCAAAACTAGGCAATGAATGCAGAGAAGATAATTGGGGGCACTGCCGAATGTTTAGCTCATGAAACTTCAAGTTGCTCGGGTTCTCAATCTGTGGAAGAGTGGTTATTTTACTGCAGTGGACTATATCCAGTAAGGTCAGCGATTGTAAACCTTGTAAACAAGTACCCAACTCCTCGTCAGTTATCTCTAAATAAGATATTTGCAGCCTCTTGAGGGAAGTAAGTGCATGAAGCTCTTCAAACTTTACATCTTGGCAGTGCCTCAAGGTCAAATCAACAATTTCCTGCACTTGTTGCTGGTGGAACAAACCATTGGTAAGGACAGCGGCAGAACATGTTTCCAATTTAACTTTGTTGGCTTTTGATGATGATGAAGAAGATAGTTTCAGGTGTGACACAAACCCTGTATTCTCAATACTGACCTTTCTCACGGACTGCGGGAAGGGAGGCACTTTAATCAAATCGGGACAGCTCAAAAGCTTCAGTTTACGGAGTCTGGGGAACACGCTGTCATACTTCTCTTCTTCTTTGGTCCACTCAACCCATTTTGGCATATCATCAAATTCAAGGTCCTCCAAATATGGAAATGCAGTTGGATTGGTTCCATAAAACTCACTTCCAATCTGTTTCAATGAACACATCTCTTTCAAATGCAGAACTTTGAGGAAGGGAAGTTGCCCAAGAGGAGGCAGGACCGCCCACTTTCTACAGTTGGTCAAATGTAAATATTTAAGAAATGTTATGTCCTTCCTGTCCAACCAACATGGTGAGGTATTACCGTGGTATCTCCTAATATGAATCTCTTCAACATCTGGATGTGGTTTAAGGCCTTCTAAGACCTCAGCATCGACAGAAGGGACACTTTTGCCAGGGGAGTTCCATTCCAATTCCAGCACCTTTATGCTCTGTTTCTTGCTTAATCCAGCTTTGCTGGCCTCTTCTTTGCTTGCTACAACATCAAGGTTCTTGATATGGAGCTTTCTTCGGAGATCATTCATATCATTCAAGTCTTCTAATGTATGACCCTTTTCCTTTTTAACATGGAACTCAATTGATCCCTGGAGATGGATCATTTTTCCAATTCCGACAATTTTCGATGTGTTTGTCCTGTTTATATCCAAATGGCGCAGATATTTCAACTTCCACATGTCTTTTGGAAACTCCTCAAGCTGACACCTCTTAGGGATATATAGGGTCTCAAGAAGGAAAAGTTTTGTCACTGATTTTGGAAGCTTTGTAATCGTCTTGCAAAGAGAAAGGTACCTCAGATGTATCAACTGGCCAACTTTATCTGATAATTCAACCATATCACAGCCATCCAAACCAAGCACACGGAGACCTTTCAATTCCTTGAGGACATCATCTGGCAATGGAACAACGGAAGATGAGGAATGCTTGAGAATAATGAATGTGCGCAACCTCTTGAGCTCGGCCCGACCTTTGAGCTGCATCACAGCATCACTGGTCACAGATAAGTGACGGACAGTATCAGGTATGCGTATGTCTTTTTTCTCAAACTCTACACTTTCAACTCTTGCGCAGTCAATTCGAGAGACATTGTCAGCCAGGTCATGCATCAGGTCGTGGATGCAGTAGTAAGTTCGGCGGCCTTCCTTGCGCTCATGGAAGAATGATTGTGCCACAAGTTGATTAAAGTACTCCTTCCCTACATCCTCCTGCAGTTGATTCTTCGTATCATCTGGCCTGAACTGGATAAAACCCAGGGCCATCCAAATCTTAATCAACTTGTCACGCTTGAACCTCCAGTTCTTTGGGAATATGCTGCATATCGCAAAGCATGGTTGGAGGTGCTCCTGCAGGTTCTGATAACACAGCTCCAGTGTGGAGCTAACATTGTCATATATTTCCATCTTCAAGATCCTCTTCCACTCAGTCAAACTTGGTTTACGCTTTAGCATGCCACCAACAACCTTGGCAGCCAATGGCAACCCCTTGAGCTTCACAGCAATCTGCTCCCCAATTTCCTTCAATTCCGGGTGCCTGTCAACATCATTGTTGTCGAAAGCAAACTTCTTGAACAACAACCAAACATCAGCCTTCTTTCTTTTATTACTTGAAGCTGGTTCATCGTCTTCCCGGTAAAGATCATGCTTCCATTTTTCATCAGTTTGCCGTTGCCTACAGAATATAAAGAAGATCTACGGTTTTAAAAATTAGCTAGCCAAGTGAAATGGGCATACAGGAATGGTAGTGTTGTGCACGATAAAATTTATGTGATTCAATAAAGAAAGACTAACTTCTTGATAAGGATGCTAATACAGATCATGCACCTTTTATACACAGGATTAAACATACCATGGCTCAGTCAACAAACTTTGCCTAGTATGAACAGTTGGGACACGATAATAGAACTGACGTAATACATTGACTATCCTTCAAGCATCAACACAACAAATGTTGGGACACCTTCGTTAGGGAAAAAAAAAGACTATCAAACATCAAGGGCTGACTTTCCAACATTGGGAGGCACGCTGTCTTCTAGAAAATGCCTCACTTATAACCATGGAAACCAAACGACTACTTAAAAGTTGTAATTCCTTCTATAAGCTAATATCAACTACAATTTACTATAACTAGCTCAAAGTTAAGACTTTTTGCAACAAAAAAGGACAGCAGACCCGATGTGGCTTGGTTAGGACATCTCATAAGTAATAACAACAGGAAAATCCTGTTGTAAGCTGTAACCCGACACTACCGTACACACCACGTGGAACCACAAATCTTTTTTGGTAAGAGAAAATTTTGGACTTTTAACTTCCAAACAAAGAAGCTCCAAGAGCAAACATACCAAAAAACCTATATATATGAAATTCACGCATTACACCGACTTGGTATCAATACGAACTATGCGTACTGCTCGCCCGCAACAAGATCATTGTCAACTACGCAATCAGGACAAAAAAAGGGCACAATTTCCACACTCTCCACCTACTAGGCAACAACAAACACGGTGATATTCAGCCTCTCTCACAACAAGAAACGAGGACAGCGAAGCTTTAAAAGCCACAATCATTCCTCACAGCAAAAGATCAAAACTACGCGCATACTCCTAAGCTACATACAGCGCGCCAGCCACGAAGGGACAGAGCGGGGTACCAGATGCAAAGAGCATATGCCGCGGAGGAGGGGACGGGATGGAGGAAGAGGAGGAGGAGGAGACTGGAGCTGCTCCGCGCTGACCTCTTGGACGGCGGGTTACGGGCCCCCCGGCCGCCGGCGCCGGCGCGGGCGGCGGGTTGGTCGCCGTCGATGCGGTCGTGGATGGAGCGCTTCCGGCCGGTGGAGATCTGGTCCGCGTACATCTCCTCGCCCGACGCCTACTACCTACCTCTCGCCCTCCCTCTAATCCATAATTCCAATGCTCTGCAACATTTCTGTGCAACCTAACTAAAGTTTGAAAATCCCTTACTTTTGTTGGGAAAAAGGCCGCAAAAAGCCCGGAAAAACAAATTTTAAAAAAAAAATGGAAAAAAAAAAAAAAACCCCAAAAAATTGGGTTAAAAATAAGAATAATTTTCCAGTTTTTTTTTTTTTTGGAATTTGGGGATTTTGGCCCAAGTGTTAAGCAAAAAATTTTACAAACTTATTTTTATGATTCTAAAAAAATGACATTAAGTCAACACTGAAAAATTTCCAGGGTCAAGGCAAAAACCTTAAACAACAAAACAAAAAAAAGTGGTCCCCAATATAGTTGGGAAACCACCAGAATTAGTTTAACAGATATAGAATTTAAAATTATCAAGATCATCATCATACAGATTAATATATGCTATGACCAATTGGGTTTATGGATAAGCTGCTTAAAAATTTGAAAGACGAGCTAAAAATTTCCTTATCTTGTTTATGTTTATTTTGGATCAGTCGTCGACTGTTTTTCAAGTTTAGAATGCATGGAAGTTTTTTGAATTTTATCGAAATGAAGCATGCCAGTAATATCAGGAAAGAAGCACAGTGGAAAATATTTGACACTTAAGGTCAAAAGAGGTCAACCTAAACAGACTTCCAGTGTGACATTTTAAGGTTTCCCATTTCTGTAGGTAGATGGATCAACATAGGTCAAAGGTGGCAAACTTGCACATGTTGTGGATGAGATATATTGAGTGAAGGGCAAGGTATAGTCCCGTATACTTCCTCCACATCTTTTGGCTCATCCTTGGTGGAAGATGAAGACTGGCAATTCTTCCAAAGAAAGAAAGCTAGGAGAAAGACAGCTTGTAAAATCAAAGAACAGGTTAACATCAAGCATGCAGAATAAGTAAATAGATGAATGTTATTATTCTGCATGTCTTCAGCTAGCTAATAATAGGATATACAGATATCAATCCCTGTAAACATACTTCCTCCTTTCATATTATAACACAGACTTTCTAGCATTGCCCACATTCATATAGATGTTAATGAATCTAGGCACATATGTATGCCTAGATTCATTTAACATCTAATATGAATGTGGGCAATGCTAGAAAGTCTATAACCTGAAACGGAGGTAGTAGCATAAACTTCAGGGGAATAGCAGTTAAACATGTACTTGAACAGTTCTGCGAGAAATGGAAATGGTTGCATAGTCGTACATATATTTGCCATTGCTTCTGAGAGAGGGTAGTCAAGATACCCTGCACATATGCCAAGAGAATTAAAACTCTAGAACTTAGAAAAAACCATTTGCATTGGAGAAAAAAACAAGTATGCGCCGAATCTCTAGAAAATAATTTTAGGTTAATTTAACTATGACCTGAAGTCTGCCTCGTTAACTTCCGATGATTGGGTTTTTTTCTACATCAAGTTTTTGTCAGTTTTGCTTCGGGTGGGGTCATTCCTGGGTTTGGGCTCTTGGAAATCCGACCATTTCAGTACCATGCTATTCTGGTGGACCTTTCTGGAGTATACTAGTACTAACTATGCTCATTACTGCTGGGCAAGCTCCAGAAAAGTCACTCATCATCTTAACGTCCCTAATGCGCACTAATTTTTCTAGCCCGAGCTTCTTCGTCAGGCCATAGCCCTTGGTTGCACGCTAAAGAATTGGTCAGTTCTTGATTTCTTTTCGCATCTAATATCTGATTTCTTCTTCTGATCTTTCTCATAAGGCATATTTTACTCCTTTTATTTTTTCATTACTGGAATTAACGTGCAAGTAGAATTCTGTTGAAACACCCAAGGAAATGTGCAAAATGACCCATAATGGTCTGGATAGTTGTCTAGTATGAAAATGGAAGGGCCACTCATGGCCATACTAACCGAACGGAATGAACACATTCCCGCAATGGAATTATAAGTTTGTCTACGTGGTGCGTCCCCCAGTGACCATTTACATGCAACTTGCATACACCCAGAGTGCTTTAGCAATTCCCACCAAAAACCGCATCCCAACAAGCCTAGGGAATAAAATGGACACAAATCAGAAACACAGCCTGCTCAGGGTAGCTGCTCCTGAACAGGCAACGGACCCAGGCCAACAACCACACCATGAATAAGTTACGCACCTCGCCGCAGATCCGAATGCACGCAACCGCCGCCGCCTCCTACAGAGGCCTCTGCTCCACGCGTCGACGAAAACACCCAAAGCGCGTTAGATCTGGACAGCGCGTCGCGGGAAGAGGAAGGGGAAGATGAGGAGGAGGGTTTTAGGGGTGGGGGGGCGGGGCTTGCCTGCGAGCTGTGAGGACGGTGAAGGAGCGCGGGGCCACCAGGTACCGACTGCATCGTCGTCTCCCTCCTCTCTCGCTCCTCTCGCGCCGCCGCCCTCGGCCTCTCTCTCGTGGTTGCCGCCCGCTCGGATGCGAGAGAGGGGGGGGTTCGGCGAGCGCTGGTTGTAGAGCAGCCGGAGTCGACGAGAGACAACGTCCTCCGCGCGCGCCGGACGGCATTGCCAATCGCTCTACAACGCTGCTCGTCATCCTCCCGCCGCCGCTTGCCGCCGCTCCACAACCGTCTACATACCGCGCTCTCCCCTCACCGACCCGGTGCTCCGCCTCCCTCGCCCTCCCTCCCCTGCGCCCCCAATTCCTTCATGCTCAACACCAACGCTCCGGTGCCTCAGCCTCCCCCTTCCACGACCCGGCCTCCGCCCCTTCGGCTTCTTCTCCCTGTCCGCCGCGACA